>PVHX01016047.1:0-44521 GCA_004024805.1 Geosciurus inauris
TTAAAATGCATGGACACAGATTCATTGATACCTTATTTTCTCAAGAATAAAATTGATTTCTCCATATTAATCATCTCTTCAATAAACTGTCACTCTAAAATCAAGTCATTAAAATGATTTCTTCTCAGACACTTGTTCATCTAGAGTTATAAACTGTCATTTTAGAAAGAAAATGTTTAAGATAAAGATTTCTTATTTTAAAAGCACTTGATTTCTTCTTTACACTTTTGTAGTAGAATATAAAGTGAGGCTGTTAAGGCAGCTTACATATTTCCGCAGTGTTACTTGTTACATTTTTGTTTCACAAAACCAAATATGCACCTATAAAACCCATGGACTTTGTATAACAGGATCATTCAGCATTTGGAATAAAACACCAAATTTTATTGTGGCAATGAGGATGCTAATGGTGTGGTATTCTACTATCCAGGCCAAGTGGGCAATTGAGAAGAACTTATTTGTCATTGCACACAGAAAATCATTTTCTATGATGATTCTTGATGCCAGAATTCCATGTTAATTTGCATTTT
Organism: Geosciurus inauris; assembly: GCA_004024805.1. Lineage (NCBI taxonomy): Eukaryota > Metazoa > Chordata > Mammalia > Rodentia > Sciuridae > Geosciurus > Geosciurus inauris. The sequence goes on from PVHX01016047.1 coordinate 531, forward strand.
TTCCTATCTTTTGGGTTTTGATTTTATAGGTCACTACTTTCAGGTAGACTGAAGATGAGAATATATAAGTTACTATCATAGAGGCTAATAATTTATTAAATATAAGCACCTTCCAAAGATGAGACATGCAGTTAAAAGTTGGAATTCATCCTTCCAAGTTTCCTCTTTGCTAAGGCGAAGTGTGGGGCCTTTAGTTATGCAGCTAGACAATAAAATTAGCAATAGACCCTGGGTGTTCTTATTCCCCAGACTGGTGTTCTTTCTTCTAAATGAAAGGAATAGTGCTTTTTTGCTGGCAGGTACTTTGGGGCAAGCATGCTCCTGGGTGGAGGAGGGTGGATGAGAGCGGAGAAGAGCCTCTAGGAAGCCTCATCCTCACTGCTCCCAAGACCACCTACATTTCTGCTCCAGGGTTGTGTGCTTAGAACATCAAAGCTAAGCTTGATCAATAGAACAGAGAGCTAAAAGTTCTGTAGAGCTTTGGCAACCCAAGGGAGGTACGAAAGGAGGAAGGTTTGCAAGCTAATGCAAATTTTATTTTATTCCTGACATCTTACCACATAGCAGTCACAGGCTTCTTTCTAGCCCATCCACAAACTCCAAACATATACTGTATAATTGTAAAACACAGCACATCTGTCACTACATTCCAGGCAGCACACACCCAAACTTTAGTTTTCTATGGCAAAATATTCTCCATTGATACAGATTAGTCTAACCTTTAGCAAGTCTCATTTCCAGTATCAGATCCAAGTATTGGCATCTACTGATGATCAGCTGAAATGAATTTAGGCATGTATGATGAATGAGCAGTAGGCAAAGGGAATTATATATAAAGTAGTCCTCTTTTTACCAGAGAGAGAGAAGAGATGGTATTAGTTTGAGGGAATAGTGAAAAAGTGTTCATCAACATCAGAAACTGCCATAATTTAATAATAATTATGAAAATAACATATACTGAAATTTAAAATAAATCAAACGAATATATAATAAAAATGAATATACCTCTCACCCCACATTCCAGCTATAACCAACATCTACTTTCTTGAGCATCATCCTTCACCAGATTTTCCATGCACGTTCTACCTATCTTTCCATGTATTTTTTTCATAAGCCAAAAGGGAACTTAGTATTCTCATGTTTTTGCTCAGAGGCTCAAAGGCTGGCAGGTAGAAAACACCACTGATAGTACCTTTATTTTTCCTTGGGGGTTTTAGCTATGTCTCTTGCTAATTCTTCCTGTTTTCCATTCTAACACAGAAGTCAGGTTGGGCCTTGTGTTGCTTCTCTCTCAGCCCTTGCCTGTTGCTTCTGCTAATCATAGCATGTGATCCTTCAGTAGAGTGGACTTAGACTTAAGCTAAGGCAGTGGTCTCAACCCTGACTACTCTTTAGAGTCACCTGGGGAGCATTTACAAACTATTGATGCTGGGGTCCTGACCCAGACTAATTAAGTTAGAATTTCTGAGGGTAGGGCCCAGGCAATAGCTGGTCTTTTAAAACTCCCCAGCTGGTGATAACAGGAAGTCAGAGTTAAGAACCACTGGTCCAGAGTTTCAGCTTGTCAGGACCACTTTGGATCTCAAGTCTGTAATATACTGTTGTAGCTCTTATCTTGTATTACACTTAAATTTTATAAGCCTGCTTCGTGATTTCTTCATTCATGTCACTGGCAGAACATCTGTTAATCATTCCATTTTTTGTTGTTTGAGAGTAATTCAATTCAGCTCTTTTTTTCCCCCTCTGATATCAAATATAAAAAAGATCCTGACAAATTGGAATGTAGGGGGGTGGTAATTTCATTCTGTACAACTGAGGCTTTATGTATCAAGAAAATAACATGACCCCAGTTGGCCATTCTACATATATGGCTGTGACATCAATTTCATTAATACTCAATTTCCTTGATCCACCTTTTTTTGCATGCTGGAAAGTTTAGGCTACATTTCCATCTTTCTACTTTTTCATTTTGTCATATATATGCTTGCAAGAGCATCACCCAGTCTGTAAGCAAATTAATAAAATCTTCAGCAGGACTCTGGATCATTGGCTATTTTTTAAAAATAGTGGATTCACTTACAGAATAGATTGTCTATGTTACACTAGGCAGACTTTCTGTGGACATAGTTGTTTAGATTGAGTTAAAAGTATTTAGTTACCAGGGAGCAACATAGAAAAAAAGTATAATGTGATATTGTGTGCCTGTATGAATATGTAACAAATCCTACTATTATATATGTATATAATTATAATATGATAATAAAAATTAAGAAGTATTTGGCATGTTTTTGCCACTTTAAAGAGAGTAGGAAAAGTTGTTAATGGTAGGAGTATCATATTGATGGTATCAAGCCTCAAATCTCCTCTATCTCTAATCTAATGGACAAGTTTTGAGATTAAGTGGAACATGTCTCCACTTTTACAATATACTGTTTCTAAAAGATGCCATTTGGCAGCATGTGAGTGCTTAAAAGAGGTTTTTCCAATTGGGTTGATGAGTGGCTAAGGGTGGCAATCATTCCTAGTGGTAGAGGAATTACCAAAGTACCTGTCCATGCAGTGTCATGAACTCTTTTGGATGGGCTGGAGGGAATGGTAAGTGTGGCAGAGGAAAATTGAACATGGTCTCACAAGTAAGCAACAGATGGATTTTTTTCTCTCCAAAACACGAATTCATAGGATACCCTTGGACATACATATTTTCCCATTTCTTTACTCTCAAATGATTTGCAATCAAAAGGACACTTTTATCGGTTGAAAAATAGTTCTTATTAAATTAACATACAAGCTGGGTGCGGTGGTGCATGCCTGTAATCCCAGCGGATTTTTTTCGGGTTTTTTTTTTTGGTACCAAGGATTGAATTTAGGGGCACCTGACCACTGAGCCACATCCCCAGCCCTATTTTGTATTTTATATAGAGACAGGCAGGGTCTCACTGAGTTGTTTAGGGCCTCGTTAAATTACTGAGGCTGGCTTGGAACTTGTGATCCTATTGTCTCAGCCTCCCTCTGGAGCCACTGGGATTACAGATGTGCGCCACCATGCCTGGCTCAAAATACCATTTTTATAAGCATTTTGTAAAGTCCTCTTTACTAAAGTATAAATGTGTGTACACATCTATCTTTATCTATATATATCCATGTTTATATCTGTATCTATCTGTAATATGTATACATATACACAAGTAAATTAACTAAGTCCCTTTAAACGAATCACTATAATGCCCTAGATATATTATAAAAAACAATAAAAGGAAAATGATCTATAATGAAATAATGATGTATTTCAATATGTAAACTCTCATACATGCACATGAGTAATACTCTGGTACACATTTGAATAGTAAGTTCTATAATTGGTTCTATACATAAAACCTTTGTGCATGTGGCAGCTACAGCTGCAAACTCATATGGGTATGCTAGTGTTATTGCAAACTCAAAGACTGAGAGTGACGTTTCCATTTCCTGACTAACTGAACAACTCTTGATATTTGAAAATTAAATGAAATATAGACTTCCTTTGATTTACGTAAAAGTTGAATTATAGAAATAAAATAAGTGAATTTTAAATCCTTGCAAACAAACTGCCATATATGGGCAAATAGCACCTAAGTGCAGATGCTGAAAATTGAGTTTGTACATTTATCAAAATGACTAAAAAATATCCTTAAACCTAATAATGCCAAGTGAGGATATGGTGCAATCAAAGTCTTATACACTGTTGATGGGCATAGAAATTGGTAAGATCAATTTAGGAAAATTCATGCAAGGTTTACTAAAGCTAAATACATCCCTGTTCTCTGATGTAGCAGTTCTACTCCCAGAAATATATACTCAATAGAAAACACAATATATATACCAAAAGATGTGTGCAGATATTTTATACCATCTCCAGATGAAAATAAGTAACTGAGTATGTCACTATTAAGAATGGTAAATTTCAGTATATTTATGCAGTAGAATAAGATATAGCAATGAAAATGGATATAGCACAACTACTTTCAATAGCATGGATGAATTTAATAGATAAAATGTCAAAAAAAGACAATCATAAAAGACTACAATAAATGATTCCATTGAAAAGTTGAAAAGGCAAAATTAATCTATAGTGAATCATCAGAATGGTTAATTCTAGTGGGAAGGAAGGACTGAGGAACACAAGGGAGGTTTGAGATTGTGGCTTTGTTCTATGGAATGTTCTGGGTGGTGGTATTAATTTACATGTGTATTCACTTGTAAAAATATATTTGATTATACACTTAAATAATCTATTTTTTCCAAAAAATTTAATAAAACAAAACAGGATTCACCCATATAACTCTCTAGTGAACATTCTTTTAGGGTGGTAATAGTGTATAGATTGTAGGATTTCTAGTACCCATGGTTCCTGCTGACTAAATTCCTGTAATATTATAACTAAACTGTTTGCACAAAATTTCAAACAGTATCCTTGGAAGCAAATTTCTTTTTCTGAGAACCACTGGTTTTGAGATATATTCTAAGCAAAGTTTCTTGAACTTCATTAATTTCTGTACCATATGAATTGTTATTTTTTTAATATTCTTCTTTAATTTGACTTCTCTTTTTAACTTAAACATATTCTAATAGAAATGCTATATTTTATATAAGTAGAAATCCTATTTGATGCAGATAAGTAGTAATCATAAAAACAAAATAAATGACAATTATATTATAGCAGTGTGGCCTGCAGAACCTCTTAGCTTACCACTTGTTTTCTTTTGATTAGACTTGGCCAAAATTAGAATGATGTTAATAGCAGAAGAGCATCAAAAAGAGCATCAAACTGAGACATTGACAGAAACAAGATTTTAAAACCAATTGTGATAATTTCCACTACAGGGGCTACTTAGTTTACAAATTGTTATGATTTGTTATATAGATGGTAAGCTAGTGCACTTTGATATTTCCTGCTTTTCCCTGAGTCTCTCATTATGATTAAAAGATGATCTACACTGATATCTGTTTCTAGATGAATAGACTTATACTTTCACCAGATTTGCAGCAAATGGTTTGAGAATTTTCCAAAGAATGAATCAATATGGGATTAATTTTGTAGTTAAAGTAAAGGCTAGGCATTATATTTTTCCTGGTTTGTGGTGAGTGAGTGAACTCTGGGGATGGGGAGCGAGTGATAGAGACTTAACTATGTTTAGCAACAAAGTACTTCTAGCAAATGCTAGAAAATCAATACAAACAAATAAGAATCTCCAGTTCTGTACCAATTTTAGTAATAAAACACAATAAAGAACCCCCTTCATAGGGACAAGGATTTGTGCTCCTATATAACATGGACTTCCTTTGGCTATCGATTTAAGAAATGTACATCAACATTGTATTTAACTATTATGTAGTTAAATTATTGTATTTAACTATTTAACTAGGCATCACACAAAGGATCACACAAATTACCAGAACATGTGTAATACTTTTAACACATTGGAAAGCATGACTCTAGGGAGAAAGATCTAAGTTCTCAAAGATAAGGGAGAAATTACTTTATATTAGGTAGAACTATATGTAGTTGTAGTTTTTTTTTAAAGTTTTTAATTTGTTATAATTAGTTATTCATAACAGTGGAATGCATTTCCACTGATCATACACAAATGGAGCATAACTTCTCATTTCTCTGTACATGATGCAGAATCACATGATTCATGCAATCATATATGTAATATATGATTACATACATAGGGTATATGTATGTAATCATAGAGTTATAATGTCCATTCCATTCCGCCATCCTTCCCACCTCTACATCCCGTCCCCTCCCCTCTCCTCCCCTCACTCCCCTCTACCCAATCCAGAGTTTCTCCATTCTTCCCTAGCTAACCCCCAACCCATTATGGATCAGCATCTACATATCAGAGAAAATATTTGGCCTTTGGATTTTGGGGATTGGCTTATTTCATTTAGCATGATATTCTCCAACCCCATCCATTTACTAGCAAATGCCATAACTTCATTCTTCTTTAAGGCTGAGTAATATTCCATTGTGTATATATATCACAGTTTCATCTGTTGAAGGGAATCTAGATTGGTTTTCATAGTTTAGCTATTATGAATTGAGCTGCTATAAACATTGATTTGACTGAATCACTTTAGTGTGCAGATTTTAAGTCCTGTGGGTATAAAATGAGGAGTGGTATACCTGGGTCAAGTGGTAGTTCTATTCCAAGTTTTCTAAGGAATCTCCATACTACTTTCCATAGTGGTTGCACCAATTTGCAGTCCCACCAGCAATGTTTGAGTGTATCTTTTCCCCCACATCCTAGCCAACACTTATTATTGCTTTATTCTTGATAATTGCCATTTTTACTGCAGGGAGATAAAATCCCAATTTTGATTTGCAATTCTCTAATTGATAGAGATATTGAATTTTTTTTTTCATGTATTTGTTGATCGATTGTGTGAAGTATCTGTTCTTCTGTGAAGTGTCTGTTCAGTTTCTTAGCCCATTTATTGATTGGGTTATTTGTGGGGTTTTTTGGCAGTAAGTTTTTTGAGTTCTTTATATATCCTGGAGGTTAGTGCTCTGATCTGAGTGTGGTAAAGATTTTCTCCCATTCTGTAGCCTCTTTCTTCATGTTATTGTTTGTTTACTTTGCTGAGAAGAAGCTTTTTAGTTTAAATCCATCTCATTTATTAATTCTTGATTTTATATCTTGTGTTTTAGGAGTTGTGTTAAGGAAGTCAGGACCTAAGCTGATGTGATGAAGATTTGGACCTACTTTTTCTTCTACTAGGTGCAGAGTCTCTGTTCTAATTCCTAAGTTCTTGATCTGCTTTGAGTTGAGCTTTGTGCAGGGTGAGAGAGAGGTGTCTAATTTTATTTTGTTACACGTAAATTTCTAATTTTCCCAGCACCATTTGTTGAAGAGGCTATTGTTTCTCCTCTGTATGTTTTTGTCTAGAATGAGATAACTGTATTAATGTGGGTTTGTCTCTGTGTCTTCTATTCTATACCACTGGTCTACATGTCTACTTTGGTGCCAATCCCATGCTGTTTTTGTTTCCATAGCTCTGTAGTATAGTTTAAGGCATGGTATTGTGATGCCTCTTGCTTCACTTTTCTTGCTAAGGATTGATTTGGCTATTCTGAGTCTCTTATTTTTCCAAATGAATTTCATGATTGTTTTTTCTTCTTCTGTGAGGAATGACATTGGGGTTTTAATAGGAATTGTATTAAATCTGTATGATGCTTTTGGTAGTATGGCCATTTTGACATTTTTAATTCTGCCTATCCAAGAACATGGGAAATCTTTTCATCTTCTAAGATCTTCTTCAATTTATTTTTTTACTATTCTGTAGATTTCATTGCAGAGGTCTTTAACCTCTTTTGTTAGACTGACTCTCAAGTACTTTTTTTTTTTTTTGAGGCTATTGTGAATGGGACAGTTTTCCTAATTTCTCTTTCAGAGGATTCATCACTGATACATACAAATACATTTGATTTATGGGTGTTGCTTTTATATGCTGCTACTTTGTTGAATTCTTAATTGTAGAAGTTTTCTGGTGAAATTTTTTGATCTTCTAAATATAGAATTATGTCATTAGCAATAGTAATAGTAATAGTTTGAGTTCTTCTTTTCCTATTTGTGTCTCTTTAATTTCTTTCATCTAATTGCTCTGGCTAGATTTTCCAGGACTATGTTGAATAGAAATGGTGAAAAGAGGCATCACTGTCTTGTTCCAGTTTTTAGAGAGAATTCTTTCAATTTTTCTCCATTTAGAATGATGTTGACCTTAGGGTTAGCTTAGATAGCTTTTAGAATGTTGAGGCATGTTCCTTGTATTCCTAGTTTTTCTAGTGTTTTGAACATGAAGGGATGCATATTTTGTCAAATGCTTTTTCTGTATCCATTGAGATGATCATATAATTGTTGTCTTTAAGTCTATTGATGTGATGAATTACATTTATTGATTTTCATATGTTGAACCAACCTTGCATTCTTGGGATGAACCATGTGATTGTGATTGTTGTGTACTATCATTTTAATATGTTTTTATATGCAATTTCCCAGAATTTTGTTGAAGATTTTTGCATCTATATTCATCTGGGATATTGGTCTAAAGTTTTCTTTCCTTGATATATTTGTCTGGTTTTGGTATCAGGTGATACTAGCCTCATGGAATGAGTTTGTAAGGGTTCTCTCTTTTTCTATGTCATGGAATAATTTGAGGAATGTTGGTGTCATTTCTTCTGTAAAGATCTTGTAGAACTCGACTGTGAATCCTTCTGGGCCTGGGCTTTTCTTTGTTGGTAGACTTTGTTGATTGCATATTCTATTTTCTTGCTTGAAAATGATCTGTTTAACTTGTGTATTTCAGTAGTGTCCTTCATGGTTTTTCCCTTTTTATCACAAATTTTAGTAATTTGAGTTTTCTCTTTCTCTTCATTAGCATGGCTAGGGGTTTATCAGTTTTATTTATTTTGTCAAAGAATCAACTTTTTGTTAATTTTTGGAATTGTTTCTTTGGTTTCAATTTCATTGGTTTCAGTTCTGAATTTGATTATTTCCTGTCTTCTACTTTTGGTGTTGATTTGTTCTCTCTCTCTCTCTCTCTTTTTTTTTTTTTTTTAGAATTTTGGGATGTAATGTTAACTCATTTGTTTGTCGACTTTTGATTCTTTTAATGAATGAGCTCAGTGCAATGAACTTTCCTCTTAGCACTGCCTTTATAGTGTCTAAGAGATTTTGATCTGTTGTATTGTTCTCATATACTTCTAAGAATTTTTTTTATTTCCACTCTGATTTCTTCTGCTATCTATTGTTCATTCAATAGCATATTATTTAGTTTCCAGGTCTTAGAGTACCTTTTATTTTTTATTATATTGTTGATTTCTAATTTCATTCCATTATGATCTAATAGAATGTAGGGTAGTATTTCTATATTTTTATGTTTGCTAATAATTGCTTGTTGACATAATATATGGTCTATTTTGGATAAGGTTCCAAGTGCTGCTGAGAAGAAAGTATATTCCCTCAGTGATGAATGAAATATTCTATATATGTCTGTTAAGTCTAAATTATCGATTGTATTATTTAGTTCTGTACTTTCTTTGTTTAGTTTTTGTTTGGAAAATCTACCCAGTGGTGAGAGAGATGTGCTAAAGTCACTCAGTAGTATTGTGTTGTGGTCTATTTGATTCTTTAAATTGAGAAGAGTTTTATATATGTAGATGCATCATTATTTGGCACATAAATATTTATGATTGTTATGTCTTGTTGATGTATGATTCTCCTAAGCAGTATGAAATATTCTTCTTTATCCCTTCTCACTAACTTTTGCTTGAAGTCCACTTTATCTAATACAAGGATGGAAACCTCTGCTTGTTTACACATTCCATACCGGTGATGGGTTTCCCATCTTTCACCTTCACTCTGTGGATGTCTTTTCCTATGAGATGAGTCTCTTGAAGATAGCATATTGTTGGGCCTTTTAAAAATACAATCTGCCCATCTATGTCTTTTGAGTGATGAGTTTAGGCCATTAACATTCAGGATTATTTTTGAGGTATGATTTGTATTCCGAGTCATTTTGGTTTATTCTTTGTTTTTAACTTGACTTGATTTCTCCTTTAATTGGCTTTCCTTTAGTGTAGTTCCTCCTTTGATGATTTTCATTTTTTTTTATTTCCTCCTAATGGAATATTTTGCTGAGAATGTCCTGTAGTGCAGGTTTCTAGTTGCAAATTCTTTTAGCTTTTGTTTATCATGGAAGTTTTTATTTTATTATCAAATCTGAAGCTTAATTTTGCTGGATATAAGATTTTTGGTTGGCATCCATTGTCTTTCAGAGCTTGATATATGTTGTTTCAGAACCTCCTACCTTTGAGGGTCTGGGTTGAGAAATCTGCAGAGATCCAAATTGGTTTCCCCTAAATGTAATCTGATACTTTTCTCTGCTGGCCTTTAAAATTCTATCCTTATTCTGCATTTTCATTATAGTGTGCCTTGATGTGAGTCTATTGTAATTTTGTACATTTACGGTCTTGTAAGCTTCTTGTATTTGATTTCCCATTTTATTTTTTAGGTTTGGGAAATTTTCTAATATTATTTCATTGAAAAGATTGTGCATTCCTTTAGTTTATATTTCCATGCCTTCCTCTATTCCAATAAATCTTAAATTTGGTCTTTTTAGGTTATCCCATAATTCTTAGAAGTTCTATTCATGGTCTCCTACCATCTTCACTGTGTGCTCAACTTTATTTTTAAAATTATATATCTTGTCTTTGTTGCCTGAGGTTCTGTCTTCCAAGTGATCTAGTCTGTTGGTGATGCTGTCTATTGAATTTTTAATTTGGTTTATTGTTTACTTCATTTCAAGGATTTCTCTTTGTTTGTTTTCCCCCCAGAATTTCTGTTTGATATTTTTACCTCTTTATTGAAGTGATCTTTTCCTATGTGTATTTGTTCTCTTACATCAACCTTTACTTCACAGATCAGTTTAACTGTGTACATTCTGAATTTTTTCTCTGACATTTCTTTTATTGTGTTGTCAATGGATTCTATTATTTTAGCATCTTAGTTTGTTTGGGGCACTCTCTTCCCTTGTTTTATCATGTTGTTCATTTGTCTTTCCTTCCAGCAGTGTGGATCCAAGGTATTATTTTCTACCCTATAGACTTATAGTGCTCCTGCAGGTTTCTAATACTTCACCTTAAGAGGGAGATTAATATTAGCAGTACCCAATGCAAATAATATGCAGCCTTAAACCAAATAGCTTCTATTAAGATGTTTACAATTTTGTAGCAATAAACAGAAATGATGTGTTCAATTATTATGTACTATATAAACAATAGGTTTGTCAAATTGTCTACAATTTATAATGGTATACAGAGAGAGAACAGGGGTGGTATATGAGGTGATGTTTATGAGGTGGAGGGGAGAAGATAGAAGTATTAGATCATAGAAAGAGTGAAAGAGGAATCAATAGAATTTGGCTGTGAGCAGGAGAAAAGAGAAAAAGAGAATTGGGGAAACTGATAAGTGAGAGGAAAATATATAGAAAGAATAAGAAAAAAGAAATAATAATAATAATAAAATAAAATAATAAAAATTCAAATGTAAAAGAAAAAATATAAAAATAAAAGAATATACAATAAAACTAATATGTTATTCAGACATACCAGTCCTCAATAGCCTGATGCATGGAAAGTACTTGCTTTCAAAAATGGTGGGGATGTGAGAGTAGGAAAAAGAAAAAAAAACTCAAAGGAAAATTGAACAATTCTTTCTGTTGGAGCTTAATAGTTTCTCTGCTTCCCTTCTCATCCAATAGGTGAGGTTGTCCAGAATTTGCTGCTATCTACATCCTCAGGAAGGTTAAGGTTACTAGAGTGGGAGGTTTAGTCTTGGAGGCAGAACTCCTGGAAGCTGGGTGCAGCAATTGCAGTATCCATTGGAAGACTGCACCCCAAGAATTTCCTTTGGGGTCCACTCGTGTGATGTAGGAGCCTGATCTTAGACCCTTAGGTCACCTGTGAACTCCACAATTCTTGGTCTCTGATTTAGTCTCCGAACTCAATCTCTCCCATCCCCCACTTTCAACTTCTCAATCAGGCACCTCTCTCTCCAGAAGTCCTGAGGGCTGAGCTCCAGGACCTGTGTGCCTGTCATGGAGAGCTATTCTGTACTGGGCAGATCAAGACCAGGCATTGAGACTGTAGGCTGCCCATGTAGCTGCAATTGCTGGGCCAGTTTGGTGGCTAGAGAGAGGTTGGGAGACTGGGGATTGAAGAGCTGGAGGACCCTGTTGATTGGCAAACTAGTTGATCAGGGGATTGGTAGATGCTGGATTGGAGAGGGAGTTGGGGACAAGGCTGGTGTTGGGTCATAGCCAGTGCCAGCCTGCTTTGGCCCTGTAAACTCAGTGGGTGCCAGACAGTTGGCTGGGCAAGCTGAGAGCAAGATGCTCTCATACCCTCTTCCAGTCTACCGACCCTGGAAGACTCTCTCCTGCCTCTGCAGCAAGATGATGGGTATTAGCATACCTAGCAGGGAGACTTCAGATCTTACCAAGCCTGCAGGCACCTTGATGATAGTCTTCCAGGCCCTGGCTAGTGTCCCAAGATGGAGGCTGCTGCAACTCAAGATGGCAATGTTAGTAGCAGAGGTAATCCAAGATGGAGGTAACTACTTTTAGAAATGGGGCAGCACGGGTGGGCTGTTGGTGATGTGGGTGGCTACGATTGGTGATGCAGCACTGTGTCAGGCAGCTCCATGGCATGCAGCTATCTCTAGGCCCTGTCCAGTGTCCCAAAGTGGAAGCTATCACATCAAAGTGGCTATGGTGGCCGAGAGGTGTCCCAAGATGGAGGCAACTGCATTGGGAGATAAGGCAGCAGCAGTAGATGTCTCAGTGATGGTTGGTGGCTGCATTGGTAGATGGGGAGCACACTGCGTGGTCAGTCTGCACTATGCAGTCGGTCTGTAGTTGTAGTTTTGAATGTCAAAAATCATCAACTATTGGCAATTTCATATGGTTCATTATTAGTGTTAAAAGGTCTAATTGCTTTCCATCTTAAATTAGTAAAAGATTATACTGAAAAGGAATGTGAGAAACAGGCCAGATAAAACTTAGTCTAGACAAAGAACAAATTCAAGGTGAAGACATCTCTCTGTTTATTGATGTGATGTCTAGAAAATAATTTGGATAAAATGGAAAAGAGTTTAGGGATTGATTCCATTTTGGAAGTTGGATAAACTCAAGGTGTCTGAAGTTGAATCTGGAGGGGAACAGAATAACTGCTCAGGAAAATAAATACAAGTGTGTTTTTTTTAAATTGGGGTTGAATGGAATCAAAAAGATAAAAAGGTAACTTGTATTTTGAGAGGAGTATGTGACCATAAAAACCCCCTGTTTAAATTAGAGAAGTCTATGACTGTTCAAAACTTAATTTCATCATTAGATCTTCAGACCTCTACAAGTAGAGAGAGCAACATGTTAAGAGGGACCCAGTGTTCCCTTCATGAAATGAAAAAGGATAATGGAAGATTAGGAGGCTCTCAGAGAGTAGAGCCAAGAACTTCAGTTGGTTCCTATTCAAGCACTATTTTCCAGTTCTAGGGTCCAGCATGATTTCAGAATCACTATGGACTTGTGATTCTGAGTGAGCCTGATTCTCTTTCCTGTATAAGCTTTTAAAATTTAGTTATTAGCCCCTTTCTTAGTGTCATCTGTTTGGTGTCTGAGGAGCACATAACTGTTTTTATTTTCTTTTGCCTTAGTTATAGGTTTCCAAATCAAGAGGAGGAGTCACATCTATAAGGAACTACAGATATTTCAAGAAGTCCCAGTATTTGAATCTTGTACTGTTATACTGTAAGACTTTTATGATTCTATTTTTTCCCCTTGGGACAGTGAATTAAATTTGGTGACATAGGTAAATATATATGTATGACCCAGAGAACAATCTGTGATAGACTGTATTTTTTTTTTTTTTCAATTGCCTACTTCTCTCCTATGAGAGGATTGCATATTCTGTTCCTTTGGGGGCATCTGAGTCATGTGACATGCTTTAAGAGCCAGCACATGGATATGTCATTGATTGTTTTTTTCCTGCTTCTGGAAGAATAGCTATCCTGGATGGAGATAGCTCTTTAAGCCCCAGTCTTGAAATGAAGAAGCTCTGAGCAGAGCTGCAGTCAACTCTCATCTGACATGTAACATGAGAAAGAAATAGACTTTTGCTGTTGTAAGCATTGATATATGAGGGCTGCATGTTACTGCAGCATGTGTGAAAACTTATTCATCCTGTCATGGGGCTTAATTTAATGTCTGATATTCCCCACTTCCATTACCTAGATATTCAAAGGAAAGGATTTGCTACAATTATTTATCTTTTTACTCTCTTGAATTTCAGACTTACTTGGGTATATGCTTAATCTTAATGTTTCCAGATTTCTAGTAACAATTTGAAGTAGGATTAACTCTGGGAGCAGGAGCAGAACACTAGACAGAAATGGCCTCTTTCTTTCCTCACTTGAGAATCAATTCCAATTAAAATCCTGACTCCATTACCTAAAAATTCTTGTGCAAGGGTCTAAAGCCACAAAAACAGTCATCTCAGGGGATAGTCTTGATTTACCACATAATCACTGTCAATGGCTAAAAGTAATATTGACAGTAGTACTATATTTTAGTGTTTGGCTTGCTGCTATCTTTTAATCACTTTTATCTTACATTTTGATTATCTTGTTTTACAGAACAACTTTAATTATTCTCTTTTATGAGCTAATGAGCCTGATATACAACTTTCTGTGTTCTGAGGTAACTGCAATTGATACATATTTAACTTCAATTGTCTTTTATTAAGGCAGAAGGTCTCTACTCCACACTGAATCCAAAAGCTGTGACGTGGGGATGTGGCTCAGTGGTAAAGAGCCCCAGGATTCAACTCCCAGTGTCAAAAGCAAATAGAAAGCAAGCAAGAAAGCAAGAATTGAGTCACAGAACCTCAGCTCCCCCAGGCTTAGTTTGGGGTCGTCTATTAGCTAAGAGCATATCCTGATGAAATCTTTTCCCTTACACTCAGGGAAATTGTGTTCAACACAAGGAAATCTCCTTAGGAGATCAGCATATAGTTATCTCTGTTTTCAGCTGTGTCTTTGATGATTTAAAAGAAATTGCTTGGAAATAGGAATTATTCAGGCTAAACATAAACTTATCCAGCGTGGCTAGACCATCTTCAGGAACATCAGAGAAGCTGTTGTCACAACTGCCAGAGATTTCAGAGGACGAAAAAGGAAACCTGAGGAGTTTGTAAGTGCAAGGCAGTGTTTAATGTTCCAAATGCTGCTGAGAGTACATTGCTACTTTTATTTTTTTAAGAGTTCAGCAACTCTTGTTGGGAATTTCTCAAATAACCTTTCCCTAGTTCCATTTTGTTTTGTTTTTCTCAGACCTTGAATTGCAGCCACTCAGCATGAAATGTAGTGTTTTTTTTTCTTTCTTTTCTTTTTTTTTTTTGTAAAACACTTTATAGGAAACATACCCATTCTGAACATTTCTGAAGAAAATGACCTCTTAGCTACACAATTGCAAAGGCATTTGTGTTAAAGAAGTGCTCTTTTCTTCTGCAGGCAATTTTGTATATTTTGATTTATGCCCTTGACATGTTTTAAAGGTTATGATAATCCACAGTGTAGTTTAGCTTCTAAAGTTTAAAGGAGCTGCTTCCTCAGATACAGCTGCTTAATGTTTAATATCCCACAACAATTGGAAAGCAGGCATTGGTGAAGGAACAAGTTTGGTTTTTGTAGTAAGTGTGATATACAGAGCTGCTGTTGGCACCAATATATTATGGTTTAGGGAAATTGAGGCAGTTTTAAGGGAGGGAAAGAGAAGAAGGGAGAAGTGCTTGAAAACTCAAATCATTTCTCTTATAACTCTCTCCCTGTGGGACTGAGTGTCTTGTTTGACACTCAGGAGATGTATAAGGATGCATTCTCTGAGCTACATCTCTATGGGGAATTTATACTGTTTGATTGTGCAAATGAGAACTAAAAGCCGGAAGAACAAAAGAGCTTAAATGAGAGTATTGCTCTTGGGTTTTAGTTCTCTGAATTTTGAAAATAAATGATGTGTTCAGTCAAATCAATATTGTTAAGGTTATAACTTCAGTTCTGCTGACTCTGGGTCTGGTTGTGAAGGTGTAGAGAGATGGAAGGAGAGCACCAGGCTACGCTCAGAACCTCAGGGCAGTCCACGTTAGGAAGCTGCTTCTCCCACCTGCACAGCCCTCTCTGACCCTCCATTCCCAAGCTGCACAGGGAAGGTGTCAGACTTGATAGTTTTAGGAGCCCTTTCTGTGATACTTTTCAGTTTGTTGTTTTCTCATGTTCCTTTCCCTCCAGTTGTTTTATTCTCCAGAATTTTGTGGATATCCTGCCTTCTCATATTCAGAGGAACATATCGTGTGACTAGGACTTAATATGCTACTTTCCAAAGATGCTTATTTTTTTGTCATTGTTGTGTATTGTAATTCTGCTTTTAACATCATAAAATTCTGTCATTATTGATTTATGACAATAATCTCCTCTTTAGATTTATCTACATTTTTATCACTTCTTTGTTCTTCTTTTATTGTATTTCAAACTGACAATCTGTGACCATTTTTCTTCTGCCTGATGTCCATGCTTCTTTACATGTTCCTTTAGTTAGCCTCTGGTACAAATTTTACTTTGCATTTTTTTTTTTTAAAGTTTTCCCCTTTTGATAAATAGTTTGGGATATAATCATCTTGATTGGTAGTTTTTCTTTAAGATATTTGGAGGCGTTCCTGTCTCGTGTCTACCGTTGTGGTTCTTAAGGAGCTTATGAACATAGATGCCACTTCTTAGAGGGTAGTGTTATTTTTTTCTAGCTTGTCTCTCACTTTTCTCTCTTCATCTCAGTCTACATTTTTATGAATGTGTTTAAATTTAAATTTTATTTATACTTACTGAGCATCACTGAATTTTTTGGAATTGTGAAGTTATTTTTCATCAATTTTAAACAATCTGAACTCCTGTTTCTTCAATTATTCCCCTGCTTTAATTTGAAAATTTTATTCCTCAAGAATATGTTTTAATTCTGTTATTCATGTCCCTTAGTCCATTTTGTCAGATTTTCTGTCTTTTTGTGCTCCATTCTGGATAATTAGTCCTAACACACTTTTTACTTATTCAGTTGTCTTCTTAGTTGGGCAAAACTGCCATTACTTCATCAGTTGTAACTGGGCTATAGAAAGTTAACAAAGTTGGTTTATGGTGACCTCTTTGGGGCTTTATGTTTTCTTTAGATTTGATCTTTCTTGTAAAGGGGAGTGGATATTTTGGAGAACTTGCTTTAGAATCAAGCTTGTATCATAGTAGGGTTTGGGTCCCAGTTTTACCAAAGTTGGATTGTTCCATTGGGTATCATTTCATAGGCAGGGCTCAGGCTGTGTTCTGCATGACAAAACTAAGGTTCACAATCACCATGTTTACAAGAGTTCTCAGACAAAAAAATTTCATGATTCCATTTCTCTCTCTTGGTTCTTGCTTTTTTTAGGTTTATGTTTTTCTATTTTTTTAAAGATAATATCTGATGTCAACACTTTAAAGAATACATATATAAATATTCAACTATGCATATACATTTATAGTTCTAGTTTGTAGTTTTGTATTATATCTCTTGCTTTTAGTTATTTTTAGAAAAGAGTGAGCAAAGATATCAAGCATGTTGTATTTCATTCCAAATAATTTCTCTCATGTACTTTATGACAGTGCTCCCTACCAAAATTCCTCCTGCCTCAATAGCCTGACTTTACCCATTTCCATACCAGTTTCCACCTTCTACTTCTGATTCTCGAGCTCAGACCTAAGCCCACAGTCCACTTCTCTATCTGCCTCTGCTTCCCAGGGAATTGTATATAATCCCAAGTTTTCAAATAGTATTCATACGTTAAAAACTTCCAAATTTCTAATTATAGGCAGACTTTCACTGATCCCCAGATATATTTCTATTAAACACAAGCATTTGATTATTTATTGTTTTTAATCTCAAATCTAGATGTTTAAAACAGAATTCTGAATTTACGCTGATTTTGTTTCTTCCCTTGAATTCCCCATTTCTGAAAACAATACCACAGTTTTCTTGAGTTGTGTAACCCTAAGACCGATGAATCAGTTTTGATTTAAACATATTGCTTCTGAGCTCATCAGCAAATCCCCTTGCTTCATCTCTCAAATATATCTGAAATTGAATGGTCTCTCTGATTAGTGGATGCTGATGAATAAGGGAGGTGGGAATGGGAAACATAAGAGAAATAGAGGAACACTGGACCCGACATGGGGGAGGCGGGGGGCAGGAAAGGGGAATGGGTATAGTAAAGATGGTTGATAAAAAAAAAATATATATATATATATATACTGTTCATTTAAAGTGCATATAAAGGTGTTTAATATGAAAAAAAAAAAAGAAAACAAATCCAATAAACTGGAAAAAACAAATCCAGTTGTGGCAATAAAAGAGCCCTGGCAAGTGTCTGGAAAAAAAATATATATATATATATATCTGAAATTTTATCACTTACACCACACCTACTCCTAACACCTTAGTCCAAATCATGGTGATCTCCACTGCAAATTCTGTCAAGGCTTTCTCGGCTTTCTTTGATGGCATATCTCCTTCCTCACCATTGCTATTCTTTCTATAAGAGTCAGAGTTACTTTTAATAATATAAATGAGATGGTGTTCCTCCCCTATTTATATCCTTAAATGACTTGCCATGTCACTCAAAAAAAAAATTGCCCATAAAAATATGTCAGTACAACTATTAAATATCTTTCAAAACCCTGATCAAGTGGCATAATTTTTCCCTTCCTAGTTTTTCGTATTTTAAAAAGAGTAATAATAGTAACCCCTCTTTGAGACTAAATTAATTTATAAATTTTAAACAATTAGAAAAGTCTCTGGAATATAGTAAGTGTTCTATTAATAAGGGCCATTTTATTACATGAAAATATATAGATCATTTATTTATCTGTTTATGTGTAGGCCCTTAATGGAAAGGGACTCACATGGTCATAGTCTTCATTGTCCTTACTGTTAGATCTGTTGCATAGCACATTGGAGGTGCTCATTCAAGACTCAGTGCCTGGATGAATCAATTCATGCACTCATTTTCATTGCACACACATTAACTGAGGGCCACACATTGTGCTGGCTTTGGGGATTACAAAGATAAGCATATCTCCATCTCTGCATAATGGGGCTAAGTTTTTCATAAGAAGACAATTAAGTACATGTGTAATTATAGTATAAAGTTTAAGTGCTGCCTCAGGAGAAATCACTGATAATTCCTGAAAACTAGTGACACAGAACAAAGAGATGCTTTTGAATAGGAGTCCTTGAGACATCATTTTACATGGCTAACATAAACCCAACATTCAGGTTTCTGGAATTGATCCTGGGTATGTTATAGTGAGAGGTAGAAACTTTGTTTTCTAGCTCTCCTAGATTTTTATCAAATGTCTACAATGCAGGGTAGGTAAATTTGTAAATCAACAGGCATAAGACTATTCCACAGAAACTAATGAGTTGGAAAAAATAGCCTGCAACAAAACAAATTGCTGTGTTGAGAGTGGTTGTAACACCCTCCACAGAATCATGATTATGGATGGCCATTGCTTTTGGTTAGGATGAAGCACTTCCAGTTAAGCACAGCACTACAGAGACAGAGCAATATCCTTGAGAGAGTTTTCTTTAAGGAGAGAGTAACTTACTGCACTTCTAACAAAAGGATCTTGAAAAATATTTTATGTAAGAGAAAGGGAAGCATCCTGATGTGAATAAACAAGTCAGAATTTTGAATGAAACTATTAAAATCTAGCTTCTCTATTTCATAGCTCTGTGATAGTGGGTAAGATCTCTGAGTATCCCCTTCCTTATTTTAAAATGGATATATTATGATTTACAAAATTGTACATAAAATATGTGTTATATAATAGGCTTTCATAATCACTACCATTCATCTTTATTATGCAATAAATGGGCATATTAAATATGTAGATTTATACAAATTTGTTATTATTCATTACAACTTTTTTTCCCTATATTATTGTTGATAATTTCTGCCTTAAACACTAGGAGCTCTGGCTCTCTTACTAATAAGCAGATCAGGTGTGGCCAAAGTAGCAGTGTTGCCTTGATTATATTCAAGTTAATATTTGGCTGCTTATATGATTTTCTGTAAATGGACTCAGGGGAAAATGTCATAAATTGCAAAATTCTATCCTGAAGCTTTGAAATACTTACACAAGAGCAATGACCTCCTCTTCCCGTCCTCAGCTGGAGTTAGCCATATGACTGAGAAGCCACATCTGTCCTGTGAATCTTCCCTTGCTCTCTCTTCCACATTTGTCACTACCATCTCCCTCCCCTGCACATGCTCTGTACAAAATTAATCTTTTTAATCTCCACATAGTATAGTCTGACCCCATTGCTTAATTTATGCAAACAAAAATTGTTATTTTTTAAACTAAAATGCCTGCAGCTATTAAATGTTTTATAATGTGAGATAGGGTAAAATAAATGAAATATTATAAATTCCAAACTAGTCTTCAAGGTCTTTAAAAGCAGAAACTATATTCAAAGAACCTGGACAAATTCTGGGATCATTGGGTTTAAATAACCATCTTGAGAATTTTTCCTATGGTCTGATTTAGATAACTGGGATTGGAAGAGAATGGAGGATTCATGAGGATGTTTGATAGTATGAGGTTAGTGCCAGCTGAGAAAGGAAGGGAAATGTAAGCAGGAAGGAGAAGGCCATAACAGAAGACAAACATCATGAATATCTGGCGTGGATAAGAACCTTTATACTAAGCACACATTTACAGTCTTAATTCTGTAACATCTTCAAGAAATATGGTTAATTTTACATCATAACTTGTTGGAATATTTTATGCACATAAAAATGTGGTTTTGGATGAAAGAATCCCAAAGCATTTAAGACCCAAATGCAAGACAGCAGATGATGATGCCAATGAATTCATTTTGTAAATAGATGCTTATAGTGAATTATAAGTAATTATAAAGTAATTATGTAAATATCAAGTGACAGTGAGTTAATATGGCACATATTTATAAGGAGCGAATTATTATTGTTGAGCTTTTTGCACTACCAATGTTAATTACCAAAGGCTGTATTAGAGTTTGAGAAAAAAGTTTTACTAACTCAGGCCTGAGGATATCAGAAGCAAGTAAAAATGTCAACGTGCAAGCCAGTAGTTTTAGATATATGATATTTTCTTGATTTATTAACCTTTCTTAAAAGGTAAATTAGGCTAGTCCAAAGGAGTTTGCTCTTCATGAGCAAATGCTGGTGCCCAGTGATAGTTGTTTCTTTTGGCAGAAATTTGGCAGGAATTATCAACCATCACATTAAACTGTCCCCTCAACACCTATAGTGACATTTCTCAATTATGAAAACTGAATTACAATTACCCATCCATGGGCCAGCGCCAATTCTCATTATTCTAAATTTCTTAAAGTTCACTAATATTTTTTCTTATGATAAGTTTTGAATATTATATTAGTGTCCAGGGATATAATTGTTGTGAATTTGCACACTTTTAGAACAACTAGCTGCCTTTAACCCTATTAAACGCAACAGAATTTTGCCCGCCAATCTAATATGTCCTTAGTCTGGCATTTGAGACCTCTCAGTCCTATAAATATACTTGTTGTTTCTTTATTGTTTTTTACATGATCCCTAAATCTCAAGGATTTATGCATGAAGGGGATACATTCAAATTTGTGGAACTGTTTAGCATTATTTGATAAAGCCCTCCACAATCAGCAGAAAAGGTACTATATAGGAGGGTGGGTATATAGCTCATCCCTCGGTAAGGGAAATGTACTTAACCAGGAAGCTTGTTTTAATTAAGCAGATGTGTTAGCAGATGTGCCTATGTGTTATCAAAGAGAAAAGGTTGAAGAACTCCAGCCAAAAGTAGATTTATCCTAATTTCCATAATCCATTTTGTTTTTTCTCTCTGTATACTGTGCTTTTATAAAATGACAGAGAAATGATAATTGAGATCCAACTGAAAAGATGAATAGCAATTTGGAGCTAACCAGGTGAGAAGTTAAAGAAAATTGTGTTCTGGCCAGTGAAATTGCATATGTGAACAAAGTAAAGCCCCATGTATGGATACCATTTTGCATTGGAGACATTAAAAAGTATATTATTGTGCTCAGGCTGCTATGACAAAATAATAAAGACTGGGTGACTTAACATAAATTTATTTGCTCAAAGTTTGGAAGCATGGGAGTATGAGATCAGTATGCCATTATGGTCCTAGTGAAGGTTTGCCAATGTCAGCCTTTGTTTTGGGCAGTCCCACAAGGGTAAGCTAGAGAAAGCTAGAAAATTCTCTGGTGTGTGTTCTACAAGGTCACTAATCCCATCGTAATGATTCTGCACTCAGCCTCATCTAACCCTAATTACCTCCTAAAGGTCCCATCTCCAAACATTATCCTCTTGGTGAGTAGGGTCTCAACATAAAAATTTTGGAGATGCACAAACATTCAGTTCATAACAAAGGTCTAAGAGCCTGGTTTGGACAGCAGGGTAGAGCGATGTGAGAGGAAGATGAAGATCTGGTATAACTGAAGAGATATTTCCAGAAGAGTGATAATGGAAGAACCTTGGACTGGGAAGCAAGGATACTTCCAGGTTGAGAAGGGCAGTGTGTAAAATACCAGGGGCTTAGCTTTTGTTCAAAAGCATTTATAAGCATTAAGCCTCCAAGCAGAGTGCTCATTTCCAAATGACCACTCTGCAGGTAGCGCAAAGGATGGGCAAGGGGGAAGAAGTATATGTGGCAGGACACCAAGGACTAGGACATTCACCAGGCGAGAATTGAAAAAGTCCAGAAGAAAGAAAGCAGGAGCATGTGCCATGATAGTGAGAGAAATGAGGGGGCTTCAACTTGTGGGGCAATGGGAAGTTCTGTTTATTCAAGAGAAATGGGTGCAATTCCTCATCTAAAATGGGTGGGAATAAGTCACAGAGAAATAATAGGGCTATAGTGCTTCCCTTTATCACTGCTGTTATTTGCACAATATTTTAATTTTACTTCCCAAATTCCTCTGCCCATTCATGATGGCACTCAGGCAAATAGAAGCAGTCCAGGCTCCTACTTCAATGTGGAAGTTCACCTCACACTGAGATCTTCACTTCCAAAGTTATGACCATTTAAGGCATAATTATATCAGAGACCTAGACTGGGGCATATTAAATAGATGGCCAAGGACCATTGAAGGCAGTTTCTGTTACTGCAGAAATAATAAAGCCATCAAAAAAAAGCAGTGAGTGTACAAGAGTCCAGGCTCAGGGATGACAAAGCAGTAGGTCACTCTATTCTCAGACCACTGCCTGCTAAAACCGCATGTTGGGCTCTCCTGCAGACGAGGGCAGCTGGGAAGTGTCTGGAGCATGCTGAGACCATTAGAGGATGGGATCCTGACTTTGATGACTAGTCTTGTTGTCCTGCAAAGAGAGGAGTTGGCACTTTTATTTAAAAGAAGAGAGACTTTCTTGAAAGGACCAACCATAAGAATATTACACTGCTTCCTGTTAGGTCTCAATAAAAAAGAGCCAAGGGGGACTGCATGATTAAGAGAGGAGCAAATGAATCAAAAGTCAGATTGAGATATAATCTTGCAGTAACCAGATAGTCCTGAGGAAAGGGGATCAGTGCCATGGGAGCCTTTTAAAATCTATAAAAAAAAAACCTACTTCTAAAAAAGTCATATTTATTCTGGAAAAAATTAAAAATATCATGTGCATACATTTAATAATATAGTATCTTTTGCCTATCTTTATCATTTATAATTTTCTCTTTATAATTTTCTATCTTTCTTCATGCTGACACTTTGCTTTTTATATGTGCTACAGAGAATACATCATTTTTTGAGTGTGTATGTGTGTGTGTGTGTGTGTGTGTGCATGAATTAGTGTGTATATATACACACCCCAAAAGCCTGTGCCAACATAAAAGATACAAGGGCCCAGAATTCAATCCTGGGACCCGTTTCAGTGCTAAGCACCAGGAGTCAGAAAATTAGGGACATGCCTGGACATGGAGTGCAAGATGAACCACGTAAGTGACTTAGGATGGAGACTATGCATGAGGTACAGGAGTCAGTGGTCTTTTCTTAGTGAAGATGGGTATGTGGGGAGGGGTCGAGCTTGCTATCTAAAGACAGAGGGCATGTTCAGAGAGTATTTACAATTTGCCATGTTTTTCAGAAATAAATGAACTTCCAAGACAGTGATCCTCAAAGTGTGATCTCTGGACCAGTGGCATCAGTACCACTGGGAGCTTGTTAGAAATGTAAATGATTAGACCTCTCTCTGTATCTACTAAACCAAAGACTATGGGGGTGAGACTTAGTGATCCATTTTCGCAAGCTCTTCTTATCAAAGTCAGTGTGGATGAGAGAGAGAGACTGTGTGTGTGTGTGCGAGCGCGCGCGCGCATGCACGTGCACATACTGGAAGTATCAAAGGAGATAAAGACATGTATAGGCTGGGAAGAGTTGAGATGAGTTTTGCTTTAAGCAAAGTCTTTTTTCTCTAGGTGTAGGTGACTTGCACTCTCTTCTTATCCCATGAATGGAGAAAGAAGACAGTAAGAATCTCAGCCCAACAATCTTGAGATTATTAAACTGGTGTGATAGATTACCTGCCTAAGAAATTATCAAGATGGTGCTTACTTTATTTCCCCCCCACTTTCCTAACACAAGTCTTGATTAATTAAACAATACAAAACACCCTACTACATTGATATAGATGAAACTCAGCTCAAACACCACTCATTAGTATAATCACCTTGGATGTGGAGGCCACAGAATACTTAGGGGAAGAATACCTTTCAAGTCTTTTCAGCCAAGGAACTCCAATAGCTCTTAACTCTTTCTTCTTTTCCCTATCCAAGCTGTTTAAATTGCTCATGGGGGTTAAGCAAATTTTTTCAAAGTAGTATTTGAATAACATTAACTTGGAATATTTTCTTTCAGCCTCCAAAGATTTAATTTTTAAAAATGCTGCTTGATCATTAGCACAATTGGTGTCCTCATTAATAATCTAAGCTGACAACAATCATGTCCTGGTTACCTCTCTGCTCTGCTATTTACAAGCTGGTCACAAGGAGTTCTTGCAAGTCATTGCATAATAATCAATTTGCTTTGCTTTCCTTCTGGATTCATTAAATTGTCTTCGAGGATGCACATTAAGCATGCATTTCTCATCAACTAAGTGGTTCAAAATGAGAGCCTTTGAACACTTCTAATTAGCTGTGTAAAGTTTAGAACAAAGTTAACAGAGACCCCAAAAGACCGTTGTTTTGGAGTTCCAGGCCATGGATTGCTAGTTGCCAAGTAATGCAAAATCATGGATGCAATTTTCTTTCTTTTTTTTCCCCTGAAGATCTCTTTGAAAGACTAAGATAAAAGGGAGTGCATTATTTACAGCAGTTGTCACATTTGTGTTATTTAGGTTACCTCACTCGCATAAGAAATGTGTTACCTCTCTCGGAGAATGGTGGTTAGGTTTTGCAAGCCCCCTGGCCCTTTTTGGAGATTGGATATCTAAAACGTAAGAAAGATTATTATGGTACTTTAGGAGAGGGAAACTTTTTTTTGTCCTAGGAGGAATGCAATTCCACGACTTACTCTTTCCATACTACAAGAATGGAAGGGCTTTTGCAAGACCACCTGTGAGGTGTTTGAAGGAGGTACTGAGAGAACAAATGATCTTTCGGAACTGTCCTCTTAGAATAGCAGTCACCCACCTTGCATGTGCATTGGAATCACTTGCAGAACTTTGAACAAATGCTCAGCTGAGCCTCACCTTTGACCAATTAAATAAATATTTCTGTTGGTGATGTAGCTAAGGCATAGTTAAAAGGTTATTCAGATGATGTTAATGAGTGGCCAAGTTTGATAACTATTGTCCTACAATCCAGCGTTCACTACTTTCTGATCACCGAAGAACTTGTGGGGTCTCTTTGGGATAAAGGAATACTCCTACCTATTTCCTCATTTATAGTAGGAAGTGAAGTACTCATAAGTAGACAACCTTTCTGATATATAAATTGTTTTGAGCATTAGCACAGATCATCAAAAAGTCATTTATGTGTCATTTGATTGCTTTATTAAATTATTTTAAATCATCCAGTTGCATTTTAGGTAAATATAAGTTGGCACTGAAAATAATTCAATAAACATTCACTGGCTAAGCTTAGAGGTGCATATTTTGGGGAATGAAGGTCACTGACCTTGAAACAGATCTTCAAAACATAAAGCAGATAGTTGAGAGTCAATATAAATGTTCTGAGCTCCATAGATTTGCCTTGGTACCTTCAGCTTCCAAACTATGGATGTGGAAGAACTGTTGTGAGAGGTAAATTGGACTGATGCTGGAGCACAGCATGTGAAGGCTCCCAGTGACTTTTAGATGTGGCCCCAGGTACTATTTACTACAAGTCAAGTGTAGCAAATTACACTTTTCTTTTCTTTTCTTTTTTTTTTTAAACACAAAGTCTTTATTTCACTGCTTTGTATGTGGTGCTGAGGATCGAACCCAGGGCCTCACGCATGCGAGGCAAGCGCTCTACCGCTGAGCCCCAGCCCCAGCCCCCTAAATTACACTTTTCTATAAACTTAGTTTCCTGAGTGGAATGAGAAGAAAGATGAAATCATCCACATCAGATCTTTGTGTAATATAAATGTAAAACAGTATTCAGGAGCAGCAAATTGGCAGCTGTATTATTTTTAGGGTCGGGGGCAGCTTAGTGCTCTAAAACCTTACGCCTGTGCAATTCTTTGTATCAAAGCACTGTGGAACAAGGGCCAAGGAGTTGATTTGGTATTTTCATAACTCTCTTGGTTAAAATGGTCTTATGGGACACATGTACCCTAACACACTTTTAGCTGTATAGACCAAGTGACATCTTCTTGCTCTACCTTCTCTCCAAATATAGCAAATCAATCTGTCAAGAAAGACACATTTACCACAAATAAATATTTGAAGGCAAGTTTTATTGTCTTACACACTTAGTGAAAGCAATATCACTTGATTTCTCCTTTAGGTTATAAGCTCCATATAGACAAGTACCACTTATACTTCTTTTATACTTCCTTAATTAAATGCAATACAGTATTAGACATATCATGTATGTTAAACAGATGCAAAGGGAAAAGGATGCTGTTGAACCACATGTGCAGATGTATGTGTGTGTGTTAGAGACAGAAAGACACCTTGTAAATACATATGCCATATACATATATGCATATCCATATATGCACACTTATCTGCATACACACACACACACACACACATACACACACACACACATATATAGGGGTTGAGTGGAAGAACTGAAGATATTCTTAGTATGTCATGAATGTAATTGATGTTCTGAGCACATCACCAAGTGCAGAAACAGGACCAGTTTAACAAATAACATAGAAGAGTGTGGATGTTCTAACTGAATCAGATGCCCTGAATTCACATATTGACTGCCAGATGGGAGATGAGTGCCCTGAACTAACATCTGGTAATGAATATTAAATAAAGAATGAAAATAAAAGTTAGTAAAGGCATTTTTCTCTCCTTGCTTTAGGCCTTGGTTCAAACTAATTTCCTTGTGTCCTCTATTGCTTCTTATGATGTAGGATTTTATTTTCTGGGGAATTGCAGACTCTCTAGAAGAGCATATTAAACGATTATTCTTATCACTGTAGGCTGCTCTTTGACAGGCACACTCAGAGACTAAAGAGAAACACCTTTCCCTGGAGGAATTGCAAAATAAGGAGAAAGAATACAAGATATAATTCTAATGTGGTACAGTCCAGCCACACTAGAAGAAGGTGATGAATAATTCAGGAGGAAATAAAGTGCAAATATGGAACCTTTTGTGAGCATAGTAGCAATCTTAGAAAAGGAGATAAGTAGACTTAGAGAAGAATTTAGCTGGATCTTTGGAAGCTGACTTGGAATTCAGTATTATTTTTATCTGAGTAGTTGGCCTGGCTCCAGTGTAACCTGAGTATGACTGAAGGATGGGATGTGGGAAAAGTAAGCACATGGAACCAGACACAGTGACCTAAAGTAGCACAAAGCACATATCTTTCTTTCTGTAATTAAAGAGGATTGCTAATTTCCGTCTCTTTCTTGGTCATGGTGGTATTTACCTCGTGACCTCTGGCATCTTTTGATAGGATCACACCCTGGACTCCCAGAGTAGTCTTAAACTGATAGGTAAATTTAAAGTAGAAAATATGGAGAATATCATGAAAATCAAAAGGAGATCAGTAGTGTAAAGGAAAGAGAGCAAGGCAAAGGAAGAGGGGAGGGAAAGGGGAAGTTTTAGGAATGATATTGGCCAAATTATATTCAAATTATATTATTATATTGTGTGACTGTATGGATATGTAGCAATGAATCCCACCATTATGTACAATTATAATGCACCAATAAAAATATAGAAAAAAACAAAGCAGAGAATACAATAGCTACATAACCCTTATATTGGATTTTGACTCTGCTTGTTCTATTGTGCTTTAACATTCTGATATAGAGTCCTGCTTGTCATTCTAGGTCAGTGGAATGGGCATGGATCTTTTTGTCTTAAAATTGGATTGGAAAACCATTTCTACCAGAGAGATCCAATTAGTATCCTATTTAGCTTTAATATATTTTATTTCTCTTATCTTTTCCTAGCCAGCACTATTCCAATTTCTACCCTGACCAACCATGACATTTCTTTTCTCATCTTTCTCCTCAGACTCAGCACCCTGTGTGAATCTCAGGCTATTTCCCTCTCCTGGATTTCTTTTCATTGGTCAAAGTTTGTAATGCCCTTCCTTCATCTTCATCTGGACAGACTGGAATCATTTGGAGGTTGTTCAGGAACTCAGTCATTCAGAATGTTGAAGGTCTAGAGGACTTGATGGCTGAATTCTTGAATCTCAGTCTCTATGAGCAAATTGAAAAGTCATTTCCAATATCTGGCATTCAGAAATCACTGTCATTCAGATCCACATTTCAGCTACCAAAAAATGTGCAATTTGAAAGACATTCTTTTAAAATACTTCTTCCAAGAAATCATATACCAAAGTAGTATTCATTTAATACAAATTTAAGGTGATCCACGAGCATTCCAATACTTCCTAGTGACTCCCATCTGTATGGAATATGTCTCCTAACTTTGGACAAGGGTGTTGTAGGTGCAAGAAAGAACATACAGATTGTCATCTTATGTAAAGTCATAATGAGAGGGAGGGAGGGGGGAGAGAGAGAGAGAAAGAGGAAGAGAGAGAGAAAACTAAGATAGAAAAATGAGAAAATTAAAATTTAAAGAAACAGCAAAAATAAATAGTCTGTCTCAGAGGAAGATGTGTATACAAAAAACTTCTTTTGTTCTTACATTGCTATGTTTTGTTGTACATGTTCTCTTGCTATTGTGATTTTAGAGACACTGTTTTCTGACAAGTTGTTCTCTGAAAGCTCATTCATAACTCAGATTTTGATGTTTGGTGACTATAATAATGTTATAAACAACATTGAGTTCTCCTGACTTATCCACATGTGCCTATTGACCAGACAGAGTAGCTAAAGTAGTACATGTTTATGTTATTTATAACATAGCAACACTTTTAATTTTTTTCTTGAAAGAGTTAATTTAATTTAAATAGAATTGGAAAGTAGATGTAGACTTAAAACATCAGAAAGGAATTAATGGAATCTTTGAGGATCTCAGAAGTTAAAGACAGTTTTCCTATTGTTATGGTTATCTTATGACATCTCCTCTTTTGTGATCTAGTATTTACTACTTTTATTTTTATAAGATATGATTAAGAACACTTCTTAATTTACAGGTGGAAATGAATATTTAGAGAGGAAAAGAGATTGAATTGGAAAGTAGATTATAGTAATTTCAGTGTTGAAAAAAAGATTAAAAAGAATAAGAGTAGGTATGTGAGAAAATAAATTGTAGTTGTAAGTTACACAGTAAGAAGGGAAGTATTGTTCAAATTCTCTTAATACTTAAAAAATTTTTGTTATTGTTATTATTATTATTATTATTATTATTGACTTCTGGGTCTCACACATGCACAAAGCTTCTCTACCCACAAGCTACATCCCAGCCCTCTTAGTACCTTTTTTTTTAGAAAGAAATAAAATGCTTTAATTCTCATTGTCTCTAATGTTTTAAATTAGTTCCCCCCAAAAATATTAAGTTTTTTTTTTATTTTTCATAATGCTCTACATTTATAACTAATAATAATATTTTGAACAAAAACTTTAAAGGTCAAAGGACAATTATAATTTTTAAAGATTGCTTTGAATAGTATCAGCTTTCATAGTCGTTTTCATGGTCCTGGACTATTGTGCAAAGCAAAAGTGTTATGCTTTAGATGTGGTGTCCCCCAAAAGGTCACGTGTGAGATAATGCAAGAAAGTTTGGAGAAGAAATGATTGGGTTATAGCCTTAACGTAATCAGTGAATTAATCCCTGATGGGATTAACTGAGTGGTGACTGGAGTCTGGTGGGGTGTGGCTGGAGGAAGTGGTTCACTGGGGGCATGGTTGTGGGGTATATGTTTTGTATCTGGAGAGTGGAGTCTCTCTCTGCTCTTTGATCATCACGTGAGCTGCTTACCTCCATCCACCACACTCTTCTGCCATGATATTCTGCCTCCCTTGAGCCCAAGGAATAGAGCCAGCTTTCTATGGACCAAGACCTCTGAAACTGTGAGCCCTCTAATAAACTTTTTCTCCCCTACGATTGTTCTGATAGGGTCTTTTAGTCACAGCAGCAAAAAATCTGACTAAAACAAAACGTCTGCTTGTTTTCTCATTAAAGGAAAAGGAGACATTGGTTAGATCTTGTACTGTGCACAAATGAGATGATAATATGAGTCCATGACAGCTTGGTTGGTAGCACTGAGTAAACTGTGCTATTCACCAGCTAATGCCTGAGCTTTTCTTTTTTTCAATTACCTGTTTGGTTTGTGTGTTTTGTGTTTTGATATCATATGTGTCTTTTCATTTTGATTTCCTTCTTACTAGAGCCAACCAGATAGACAAGGAAGAATTACTTGTGATCTTTGTAGCTTGAAATTGTTGTCTCTTTTCATTTCTTTCTGGAATTTCAACAATTCAAGTTGTATAGCAGCATGAATAAGGGTTGATTATACAGAATTGGAATACGAAGTTTTGAAATTCTGTAACAAACCATATGTAGCTTTTTGTCTTGAATTCAATAATATAGTTTAATAACCATACATCATAGCATCTGATTTTGCTCTTAATTGTATGCTTGACTAGCTGAAATTATGTTATTTGTAATGACTATTTACTTTCCACTTTTATTTTTGTCTTTAACATCTAAGCTCTAGTCTTACCTATCTTGTTCACTGGGTCCTCGGTTAGTGTCTCAGTCATAGTAAATCATCCAGATATATTTATTGGGTAACAGTTAATAAGAGGAAAACAAGAGATAAAAATAAAATTAATAAAATAAAATATAAACAATCATGTAAGTAAATAATAATTAACAAATTAGAATATGAGTGCTCTGTTAGTGATTAGGGGGTGCAACAGCAAGTAAGACACAGTTCTTGAACTGAAGAAGCCATCTGGTCAGAGGCAGGAGGCACATAGGGATGGAAATGGATGAAACACAGTAACAGGTAAAACTGAGGAGTGTGATAAAAGAACAATGGAAGTGCAATGAGGAGTGTAATTCCCAATTCTCTTTGGGAAAGGGCTGCTCAGATCAGGTCTGACTTCAGTTTTAAAAGAGCATCACTAGCTCACTAAGGAGACAAGAGAGGAAGGACAGGGAATGGGAGCTCCCCAGGGAAGAAATAACAAGGGCAAAGACAGGAACACAAAGGACCAGGGCATTTTCTCAGAACTGCCCGGACCCTGTGGTATGGCTAAAACATAGATGGGGGGAAGTGGGACCTGGCAGTCATGGCAACCAAGGCAAAGGCAGAATCAGATCATGGAAAAACAAGTCACAGAATCAGCTAATCATTGTCCATTTTCTTCCCTTCAAAGGCATGGTACAAGTATTAGGGTCTTAAAGAGGCATAATACATGGATTTTGTAACCAACATTTGGTTAGAGAGACTTATGATGAAGTTAAAAATGGAAATGACAGTACAAGCTAGCATGTTCTAAGTATGAAATGATCTTATCACCACTAATTTGCCTGCTGTTTCTTCTAGTTGATTATTCCTGTTGTTCTGCCTGGTGAATCCTACTTCCCTTCAAGATTCAACTGGCTGCTTTTCTTCTTCTGGAAGCCTTCCAGAATGGCTCAATGACCTATCTCTGATCTTACAGTGCCCTGATCTTGCTTCTTACCTTAGCATTTCTTATGCTGTGCTGCTGGTCCTTCATATACTTCTTTTTGGGCCTTGAGGATGTCTTCCTGGAAGTGGTAACCTCTGTTACCACTTATAAGTCCTAATAGCATAATCTTTATGGTGTACTTTCCCAGAATTTTATGAGGGTGATATTATATTGTTGTTGTTCTCATCATACCCCTAAAGTAGCGATGGGCCTTTGACTTGTTTCCTTCCATCTACTAGATGGATCATCAATCCTTCTAGATCATGGGTACATTTTTGATAGATTTTTTAATGCCTGTGCATCAGCTGACCCCCTCTGCCTGCTACTCTTTAGTGTCTGTGCTCTGGATCATTTCCTGGAAAGCAATTCCTTAAGAGTCTCCAGTAGAACAATTTTCCTTGTGTGCATATGTGTGTGCATAGGCTTAGTACCATCATTTTTCAACTTTTGCCAGCATTAGGGGTCAAAATTTTTCTGTATTTAATAAACTAAATGGTAAAAAGAGAAATCTCAGTGAACAACACAGTAAAACATCCCAAGAAAAGAAAGTAAAGCTCAACATTGACTGAGAGTAGAGACACTGTGATTTGCTAATGTTCATTGTTCTAGAATTGTACGGTCCTAGTATAGTCAGCTTTTTCACTGCTGTGACCAAAAGATCTGATAATAACAATTTTAGAGAGGAAATTTTTCTTTGGTACTCAGTTTCAGAGGTCTCATTTCATAGACAACTAACTCCATTGATCTGAGCCCAAAGTTAAGCAGAACATCATGGTGGAAAGGGTGGAGGAGGAAAACCGCTCAGGACATGACAATCAGGAAGCAGAGAGCTCTACTCAATAGTAGCAAAATATAAACCCCAAATGACCTCCTTCCTCTAGCCACACCCTACCCCCCTACACTTACCACCAAGTTAATCCATACCAGTGAATTAGTGAACTGATTAGGTTAAGGATTTAATAACCAAGTCATTCACCTCTAAAATTTCTTGCATTGTCTCATAAATGAGCTTTTGAGGGATACCTCATCTAAACCATAATAACATGTTCTTTCTCCTTTATTCTCATTGGTTAGGAATACTTCGAAATGCTATGTAGGATAACATTAAATATTAAAAGGTTTCATGATAATTTGCTGAATATATATTCTCTTTTTAGTTTAGAAAAACAACTGGGTTAAGTAATGTTAGACATTTATCTGGATATTTGATATATTTGCTACCTATTGCTATTATAAAGAAGTACCACAAACTTAGTGTCTTAAGAGAGCACAAACTCAGTATCCTTACAGAACAAGGTTGTAAACTCTCTAAGGATAAAGACTAGAGAGAGAAAAAGTAGAGAACAAAGAATGTAAAAGGATTTTTTTAAATAAAACTTTGAGCAGATATATTGGTGGGAAAAATTTGCATTCTTATGAACTGGGACTTCCACTAAAGCAGCAATGTTGTAGGATGAAAACGACATGTGCAAATTATATCACTTTGTTTCCTTTTGTGGTTTGTTGAGCATTAGTTCTGTTAGGGTTATGACAAATACTAACAAATGAAGCTCATCCCAATTTAACAACTGAGGCTTTAGGAGTCCTTTGTCTTATTGTAGTGTGGTGGGGTAGGGAAAGGCAGTCAGGAAAGGTTTGTCAAGGAAGAACTCAACAAGTCAGAACATTGGCAATTTTTGGCCACCATCTTCCCTCTTCCCCCAGTTTTCAGAACAGTCACTGGCAAATTTCCAACAAGTCTGACCAAGGAGGTACATGTAAATCAAAGTCTGCAGCATTGGGGTGAAGGCGACTGATTGGTGCTCTCATCACCTAAGCCTTTGCTGAGGGAGAGACTGGATCTTTTAGAAAACCAAGTCTGTTAAGTAAGAACTCAAGGTTACTATAATAATCAACCTCAATCTCATCATAGAAGACTCATTCTTTCTTTTTCTAAGTCCCATTTAGAACATTGCAATAGTTTTCAGCACTTTTCCCTGCCCTCGGAGTCACTCATTTCCTAGTAATCATAGTGTAGTTTCTACACTATAAATAGAATTGTGTCCTGCCTCACCTTAGCATCATCCAGTGTCTCCCATTTGCCTTCAGGATAAAGTCTAAACATTTGATCAATGGCTCCCATGAGTTATTAACCTTATTAACCTCAACTCATTATTCCTCACTGTCTATGATCTACTTGCATATTATACAGACTGTCGAATACCGCCATTCACTCAGGAAATACTCACTGGGCATCTGCTTTGTTCCTTTCCCTGGACTGCATGATTTGGGTGGAGTTCATTCAACAACTAAACATTCAAAACCTATTATGTGCCTTTTCCTGTGCTCGCCAATGCTGTGGAATAAATGGGTCTTGCTTATTGGCCAAGAGTGGACCTCCATGGCCAGGGCATTGCCTGGATCCTGACTTAGCATTACCTCTAGGAGCAACCATGATTGGGAGAACTGCCCTTTGGAATGCAGACAGTTTGTGCAATTGCTCCTGATCTGGCTTTGTTGCTCCTGGTTATGTCTTCAGCATTTAGATCTCTGGGCATCTTTTCTTTCTTTTGTCTTCTTTTATGCATCTAGAAGGTTTAATTTTTGGACACTCAAACACAGAATATATGATTTTACCCTAATTTCTAAACAATGAGAGAAATTTCACACACTTTTAAGGGTATCTCATTATTCCAAATCTCTCTGTATCCTCCTCTGAAGTAAAATATTAATTTTCATTAAATTAATTAGTTTATATTTTAACTGATACATAAAAACTTTAAAATTTTATATATTCATGTGGTACCATGTGATGTTTCAATATAAGGATACATTAGGCGATATTTAAATTAGGTTAAATATATCTGACTCAGACACTTACCATTTCATCATTGTTAAAATATCCAATATACTTTTTTCTGGCCTTATGAGATATAGAGTACCTAACTATCATCTACAGTCACCCTATGGTTAAATACTGTACCAGAGCTTCTTACTCCTAACCATAACTTAGTATCCTTAGAATATTTAGAGTCTGGAATAGAACACCATTGCTCACCTAAGGATGGTTTTACTGTAACTTCAAGGTTGTATTCTGGCAGTGCCCTTTCTTGGATAGAGGGAATATACTGCTCAACTTAGGTGATATGAGCTGCATAAGCCACCAACTGGGCCAAACAGAGGCTACAGCATTAGAGTTCGGCAGGACACGTCGGTTTAGTCTGCAGCTTATTTTGATGGTTTGTATTGGTGTTAATCTCAGGATGGAATTTCTTTGACATTTCTATAATTCTTTTTTTCTTCATGCCTATTCATTTATCTAATGTTCCCAGACTTAGCAGCCTTTTAGTAGGTGTGAGTTGCCCCTGCATTTTTGCAGATCATTTGGTAATTGGCATGTGCGAAGGCAGGTGTTATGCTCAGATGGACTTTTTTTTTTTTCCCTATTAGGCAGGTGCTAGATAAACTGGCAGGCTGAGGTCTGAGTATTATCCTCCATTAAGAGCAGTCCAGGTCCTTTTCATTTCTAAGCTTCTCTAGGTATAACTGAGGGTGAGCAATCCTCTATCAATCAAAAGGCAGGGACTCCCTTGAGCTTCTCTACTCAGGTGTTCTATGGGCAGGATTAGGAGCCAAATCAACTCTTCTCTGTGTACTGAAGGTGTTTGTAAATAGATGTCGTTTTTCTTCTTCTCTTTGCCCTGTGTATCTTCCTTGTAATCACAAACTTGATATTTCTTTGAGAAGTCACCTGCCTCAATTTTGATTGATTGTAGGTACAGGCATGCTAAACTCCACACCTAATCCACTCTCTATACCATCCAAAAGCATGTGTGTGGCACTAGACACCACCCTCCCTCAAACACTGGATGTTTATGTCACTGACCTTTCAATTACACTTTGTGGCTGAATCTCAACAGCAGGATCTGTAGTTTCTTAAATACCTGATCTGAGATTTACTTGCTTCAGTTGGGAGTGACTGAAGCTAGCCATTTCTAAAAGTCAGCTAAGGATGGCAGGAGATACCAACATTCCTAAGAACAGACATAACTTACATGGCCAGCCAGATTAATGTAGTATATATAGCTATGGATTATAAAGATTCTCTTTGGTTATGAATAATTTAAAATATTTTCTAGAACTTTGAGGTAGATTCTTGGCCCAAGCCATCGCAATACAACTTTTATGAGTCTTGTTCCATGTGCAAAAAAATGGTTGATGTTATTCTCAAAAGACCACACAGCCTTACGGCAAAAACTATTTTCTTACAGAATGTAGCTGAATTTCCTGTCTATGGCTTACCATATGGACAGCATTAGATAGGTTTTACATAAATCTCTATTTTTCATAATGGAAGTTGATTATTGGCCTTGGGGATCTCTGACAAACCCAGCATCATCTGTTTATACCATTCTTCTGAATGGAACCCTTGGACTTGAGCTGTTTGGTTCTGTAATGAGTTGCAGGTGTTGAGAAGAACTGGCAGAGCTCTTCTTAATTGCTTGTCACACAGCTAATCTGATGAAGGGGACATCGGTGCCAGAGAGATGTGTTTTAAACAGTGGGTAGTTTGCAGTTTTCTCATCCATGAGTGAAGGCAGATTCTTGGGTTAAGACCTATATAAGATGAAAAGGGTAAAGATTTCTTTCCATTTTAACAAATAGTTTTAAGGACATTAATTAGAGGAAAGACTGTCTTGCTTAACTTTGAGAATATGATGATAATAAGAATGTCAGATTTCAAAGAACTTAGGCTTTGGTATTAGAGAATCAGAGAAAGGTGAGAATCCAAGTTTATTTTTATTAGCTGTGTGCCTTTGAACACGGTATTCAATTTTTATGAGTCTCAGTTTCCTCATTAATAAAATGGGGATAAAGATGACTAATCTCTCAGGATTTTAGAATTAGTGACGATTTAACTTACAGCATATAGTGTGGGGGAGGCCAGTTTTTCTCAAAGTGTGGGCCCAGACCAGCAGCATCAGCATCACCAGAGAGTGGACTAGAAATACGCTTTTGATTTCCTGCTACCTCTCTCCGAACTTGCTGAAAGGGAGACTCTGTGGTCCAGCAACCTGGTTTAACAAGATCTCCAGGTAATTGCTCTGGAAGCTAAAATCTGAAAAACTGCTGGATGTAAACCTTCAAGAAAATGGTTGTTAAAATGAATAAAAGGAGCAGGTATTCAAATGTTAAGTAAACACAAGAAGTTAGAAGTCAAAGTCCCTAGAAGGGTTGAAAAGAGTTGATGAGTCAGAAAGACCAGATAACATCTGTCCCACATGGAACATGGCCAAGATTCTGCACAAATTGTTGAGTCCTTGGTAAGGTAGTCTTTTTAGCCCTATTTGGGATAGTAATCACAAATGATCTTTTGAACACTCATTCCCCTTGTTGACTCATGTGCTGAAACCTAAGTTTCTTTTCTTCATATTTGATTATTCTCCTGTCTGTTGAGTCCTTCAAACAACATTTTTTTTCAAATAAATGATATTCAAACTTAAATTTGAAACATATGAAATGTAAACATTGACTTTTATAATAAATCAAGTTTATAAAATCCTATCTAATGCAAATTTACATTATGACAGAGAATGATTATTGTATTATAATTATACATAATATATATAACCCTGTTTTCAATGCTTTCTGAATACATAACCCTGTTTCTAATGTGAGGATTCTGAATATGAGAAGTTATAAAATGACAAACTTTTCAATATTAATAACAATAACCATATTTAAATAGCTTTTTACAGATTCCAAGATGTCTTTATATATATTCACTCAATCCAATGCCTGTCCACAGCAGAACAACAAAAGTGTCATGAGTTCAGCATTCTTCAGTGTTTTGAGGATATGGCTTTATAAATGTTCAAAGCCTCAAATATCAGCTAACACTGTGGGGTGCTGTGTCATTGCAAGACCAGGGTCCACAGCGCTGGAGAGGATAAGGATGACACATACCATCTGCCCAGGCTCAGCTAGAGAGAATTGCTTCTCAGTCAGCTGGGGTGCCATCCACAACTCCTGGAAAAGCTCCAACCCTGTAATTATATTCTGCCTCTCAAAATCAGGCTTTGCCTTGATAATTGAATAATGCTCCATTTCATCATGCTCATTTTGGATACTTTCTCCTTTCATTTCAAGAGTTTAAATTCATCACAACTCAGAGAGGAGGAATGTGAGACCTACCAGATCTCCAGAATTAGGTTCTGCCCCTGGAGGCAACTCCTAGCAATCAGGCTAAGATACTCCACAGGGGTTCTCTAGAGCCTCCTCCACTAAGTACACCATCACCAGTTTTTCCAATGTAAGTAACCAGAGTATGTGGGCTTGAAAGGCAGCACTCACCTATGGAACCTGCTTGCTGATTAGGAAGTAAGCAGCTCCTTTGCCAGACTTGCTTTTCAGTTTTGTTTCAGAAACTTCTTTTAGTTCTTTAGCTGTTTTAAGCACTATTTCTGAAAGAAGAATCTCTATTATTGAGGAAAGTTGTTAGCTGATGCTCATATGTTGCCTTTGAGTGTTATCCCTTCACAGTTGCTGTGGAAAGATGCAAAAGAAAGAGCAGATTTAGTTTTCAGCACTCACTCCATTAATAACTCCTGAGTACTTACTACATCCAAGGCAGTGGAGAACATCAAACTATGGATCATATCTAGCATTTGTCTATAAGGAACATGGAATAGAAGAATAGATTCTGTTGACAAGTCTTCCCTATCCCACATCCTCAATGACCTGAAATCAATGCAGAGGTCAAGAATCTCAGGTTGTTTAGAGTCAGGGCAGAGATTATAAAGATAAACCTTAGGATATACCTACTTCAACTGAGTGTATTACTGGTAGGATAGTTCCACTGAAGAACTGACTGTCTAAAAGACAGTTTAAACTAAATGTGTTGCCATAAAAAGACAAAGAAAGGTCTCAAATTTTAAAAGCACATAAATTCTAAGTGCAGGGCAACTGCATAAAGTGTGAGGGCTGTGCACATACAACCTTTGGGGGCATAGTTCACA
Organism: Geosciurus inauris; assembly: GCA_004024805.1. Classification (NCBI taxonomy): domain Eukaryota; kingdom Metazoa; phylum Chordata; class Mammalia; order Rodentia; family Sciuridae; genus Geosciurus; species Geosciurus inauris. The sequence continues at coordinate 39,459 of PVHX01016047.1, forward strand.
TAGACTGTGTCCTGTAATGTGCAATCTGCACAGATGTGTGAGGTGGCTCTGTCTGAATCTTTCTGAAGAAAATACAGAAAAAAATTTTCTTTGAAAAGATGATTTATACCTGTTAATTTAACTGTTCACATTTTGGGATTTGGGTGTAGCTAAACAAAATTTCCATTTTTTTTTGTTTTGTTATTTGTTTTTTACTGTTGTTATTGCCAAAGCAAATTATAGACAAATCTTTTGAATATGATTTGAAGAAAATTTTCCACTCTCAGCTTTCTAATTAAATGCCTAATCCTTACTTTTAGTAACAATCTTAGCCCCATCATTTTGATAGAGATTCCAGTGGGCAAAGTACTTCTAGTACTTCTGGGCTTTCTTTCTTCAATGTTCATGATTTTTTTTTTTTTTTTTTTAGTACCGGGGATTGAACTCAGGGGTACTTGACCCCTGACCCATATCCCCAGCCCTATTTTGTGTTTTATGTAGAGACAGGGTCTCACTGAGTTGCTTGGCACCTCGCCGTTGCTGAGGCTGGCTTTGAACTTGTGATTCTCCTGTCTCAGCCTCCCAAAGTGCTAGGATTACAGGTGTGTGCCACCGTGCCCAGCTGTTCATGATCTTTTATAACTTCTTTTCTTTTTCCCAACAAAAGTTGTTCTGTTTTATCTTCTACTCTGCTTGATAACTGAAAAGTTTCTTCACTGATGGACTTTATAAGTATCCCAGATAATGTGAACAAATAGCATCTCAGTCTTCAGATTGTGATTTTTAGTAAAAGCAATTTTCCTTCATGCTTGTCTTCTGACCTCCAACCATCCACATCTGGAACCCTCCTTCTTACTTGTGTGATTATTCTCACCCTGATTTCCACAGGGCCACCTCTTGTTGCAAACCTCCATGTCTAAGTCACTGCTTCTTCATAATGCTTTAGAGTACAGGTTGAATGAAGATACAGTTTAGTGAAAGGAGGCCTTTCCAGAGTTGTCAGTGAGGGTGGCCTTTGGGACTCCAGGGTCCTGTGGAGAGAAGAGCAGGTAATGTTGATGTAGTCAGGCTGATGGGGGTGGCATGATACTGCAAGTGGCTCGATGTATTCTCAAGAATGGTGTAGAATGTCTCTTTATAACTCCAATTTCAAAACATGACTTTTCCTTCAGATGTGTGTGCACACTCTTAATGAACATAAATACTCATTTCCCAAAGAGAGACAATTGTTTCTCTAAACCCTGCAAGAGAGATAAAGCATTTTCTGAATGCCTTATAATTTGTACAGCCTCCTTTTTTAGTGGAATTAGATTTCCACATTGTTATGTAGAAAAATAGCAGCTCCTGTCCTACATGGTTTGTCCAAAGAGCAGTTTCCCAGAACAAGTTTAAGCTTATTATTTCACTAGAGTTTAATCCTACAGAGTAGCAGTGAAGGATAAAGGGATGAAACTGGGCAGGGGTTAGTGTCAATGCCTTGGGGAAATGACAGTATTTAGTATGCAACCCAATGTTTCATTCCATGAGAGAAATGGAGTCTTAGGATCATCTACAGGAGTGTAAAAGAAGGGAGGATTTATCTGCTGGCTTCTACATCCCACTAATAACACTTTTTCCCACAGGGAGTTAATTTTTTCAAGCTCAGGTTGCACATGTGCGGACACTGGGTGGGATTCTGTGATTACTTTGACAGGGAACCTCAGGGTGGGAGGCAAGTGAGGCACAGTGTGAGCCAGAGACTCCACTGACGCGGTGCCTGGGAGGAGCAGTGGAATCCATGCAGCAGTTAGGCAAGGAGAATTTAAGTTGTTCACAAGAGGTGTCAGATAACAGGTTCTTTCCTTAATTTCTTTCATTTCTCAAATTGTATCTTCTTGGACATGAGACAAATTAGTAATTCATTATATACTATATGAAATCTATTTTTCTCCTTCCTTTTTTCATTTAATAAAAAAAAGTCAGCATTCTCTCTCTTTCTCTCTAACACACACATCCCCTGTCTCCCAAATACTGCCAGATGGGTTAAGTCAGCCCTCTGTTTCTATGGGTTTTGATCCCATGGATTGAAGATATTTGAAAAAAATTGTACTTTCATTCTTTTCATCATTTTCTAAATAATACAATGTAACAACTATTTGCATTACATTTGCATTATATTCAGTACTGTAGGCAACCTAGTAATGATTTACAGTATATGGATGAGCATAGGTGATATGCAAAGGCTAAGCCATTTTACATATGGACTTGAGCATCTGTGGATCTTGGTGTCTGTAGGGATTGTGGAATGAATTCCTCACAGATACTGAGGGATGACTGTATATGAAAATAACCATTCTCTAGCCAAGTTCTACTCCATAAATAAACCACTTTTTAAACATTGTTAAAGGAAAAAAAATGATTTCACTGTTTTTTGAAAATGGCACACTGTGCTTGTTTAAAATTCAAACAATAATGAGAAGTATAAAAAAGTTAAAAAATTACTTAAAATTCCTAGCACTGAGAAATAATCATTAACAGCAGCCAGAATAGCTTTCTAGACAGCACCTCGAATATAACAATGGGAATAGAAAAATATATACATGAATAGGTAATAGAAAAATAGATAAAATTTGATTAAAATGGGATAGGCTTATTTTTATTAAATTATTATATATTTTTTTCTCAAATTCTACAAAAGAAAAAACTTGGAAATCCATTGGAAAGGCTTGTACAAATTTAGATATTTGTTTTTGAACCTCAGGAGATATATTATCTTTAATATTGTAAGATGCATTTCTAAATTAAAAACAAAAGAAAGCAAAATGTAGGAAGAATTTGCAGTGATTATATCTAAATCTTTCAATTAACCATCTATAAGGAAAAATAGAGAAATTAACACTGTCATTTTTTTTCACCTTCTTTCCTTCTCACTAGTTTTGGATGTTATATTGCTATTTTCTCATAAATTCAGGGTTTATAACAATTATAGTTTGTTCAGTGACCAAATTCCCAGAGGTATGTCATTCTCCTTCATTTAATTGAATTCAGTGTCAGGCCATTCTGCAATGCCTTCCCCACTCCCGCACACTTTATTTTTATTATCCCTCAGTTGGCTGGATTTTAGTATCAAAATGGCTTTTAGGAGTTACATTCTCTGAGCTCTTGCATGTTAAGAACATCTGTTTGTTGCCTTTGTGCTTAAAGAGCACCTTGGTGTATACATCGCTCTTGTCCCTCAGATCTCTGTAGACACCTCTCCATGGCCTTCTGAATCGACTGTGGAACTGAGTACATTTTCTCACATTAGCTTTTGATTGACTGGGCTTGTTTGTGAAATGTCTTCCTTTTTCTTTAAAGAAGGGTTCTTGGACACTTCTATCTGAGCTATTTTGTATTTGAGAATATCTTTAAAATTGTGACTAATGTTGCGACAAAACAAAATGCCTCTGCCCTCAAGTAAAGGTTGTTTCTTTCTTCTGTCGCAGCACTTATATAACTTCCTTCACTGATTTCTAGAAACTGTGTGGCTACTACTTCCTTCTTAAAATAATCCCGTATGGAACATACCGCCTTTTCCGATTTTCTTGTGAAGAAGTTGAAGCTGGGAGAGGTTGATAATTCTCAGGGTCACATACATATATCTGCTTCTTTGGAGTGCCCCCTTCTCTATGCCCTGCCACTCTGCCTTCTCCCAGATATAGACGATCTGGACACAGGGCAAGAGTGAGGTGTGTCAGTGTGGTGGAGAGGAGAGACATGAAAGATAATTTTTCCTTCTGAATTCTATCACCAGACATGTAAAACAAAGTATCTCTAAGACTCTGAAGTCAAAAATAAAAAATGCCAATGAAATGGGAGAACACTTCTTATCTATATGCACTATTAGAAGATTTCTTTTAATTTTGACAGTTTCTTTGAATTCCAATGGCTGAGGATAATGTACTTTGCTTTATCATGTTACCATAAAAATATATTCTGCTTAGAAAAATTAAAAGCATTCTATCAAGATCTGTATTCTTATATCATCTCAATTATCTAGAGTCATATTTAATAACAACCTGGTATCTGTAGTTATGACTCTCCTTTAGGGTTGGTATTTTAAATATTTCTTAAACCTAGTATATTCCTGTGATTCTATACCTGACAAAGTCAGTGATTTTCAGTCAGATGGCAAAGCAGTTAGCATGTATGAGCACAGTTTAGAATAGCTAGAATAATAATCATGTTTACACATGTGTGTGAGGGTGTGTGTGTACACACACATAGGATCTGGTAAGAATCAATGGTTTATATATCACAAGTAGAACACATAATCCTAGTCAATGTCCATCATTGCATTACTTATACTCTCAAAGAAAAGCATGGGAAAGATGTTAAATTTTATGTCAAAAATCAAAAGGATTTCTTGAATATAGAAAAGTATAAAGTTGTATATCCTCAGTCCCCATTCCACACATACAGAGAGGGCTGCCTGGACACTCAGGATGAGTTTGAAGGCAACCTGACAGTGACTGATGTTCTCTTCTTCCCTCTTTGCCCTCCTGAAATGCTCACTCTCTATTACCTCTTGTCATGTCATCAGTTGGTGGCACTAATTTTTTGACTGATTAAATTCTTACCAGCCTCCCCCATACACCATAGCTCTGGAGGTAACCATGTATATCCTCTGCCTTGTGTGGTTCTTGGCACATAATAGACATTCAATAAATATTTTTAAAATGTTATGTTTCCTCTAAATCTTGTCTTCTGGAAAAAAAAAAGTAGACTACTAAAGGACAGAGTTCACAGTTTTTACTCTGAATGGTTCATTATGCCCAACAGTGCTGAGGGGACAGGAGGGTCTCAGGGATGATTTGCTGTACTGAATTGACATAAACCACACAGAATGACTGTTGTAGGGCTGCCTTCCCTGCTCCTGGCTCTGTATTTTAATCATACTTTGTAAGTGCCTCTTTCATAGCCTTTTATCAACTCTATTTTAACTTTTTTTCCCCACATCTGGCTGCCTCTCAATATTTTGCAGTCTCTGAGAGAAGTGTTTATATCTCAATCTTCCTTTGAAATTTTTTTCACATAGTAAATTACAAATAAAGAAAAGGAACCAA
>PVHX01016048.1:0-12119 GCA_004024805.1 Geosciurus inauris
TTTTGGTACTGGAGATTGAACTCAGGGGCACTCGACCACTGAGCCACATCCTCAGCCCTATTTTGTGTTTTATGTAGAGACAGGGTCTCACTGAGTTGCTTAGCGCCTCACCATTGCTGAGGCTGGCTTTGAACTCGCGATTCTCCTGTCTCAGCCTCCCTAAGTGCTGGGATTACAGGCTTGAGCCACCGCGCCCGGCATAACCAATTTAAATATTTTAATGTCTTTTAAAAATATTTGTACTTTTAATTTGTCCTGAAGTTTAATATTGTAACTCTATCTTTAGCATTATTAATGTTTCCTGAAAGTCACTAAAAGTTCCCAGAAGTTCACCTAAGAGAAAAGATGAATATGGTTAAAGGGAAACAAACAATAGAATTTATCCCTTAGAAATTACAACAACTGGGCTGGGGCTGTAGCTCAGTGGTAGAGCACTTGCCTCGCCTGCGTGAGGCCCTGGGTTCGATCCTCAGCACCATGTAAAAATAAATAAATAAATAAAGATATTGTGTCCATCTACAACTAAAAAAATATTTTAAAAAAAATTACAACAGGGGCTGGGGCTGTAGCTTAGTGGCAGAGCGCTTGCCTAGCATGCATGATGCACTGGGTTCAGTTCTCAGCACCACACATAAATAATAAATGAATAAAATAAAGATCCATCAACAACTGGGCTGGGATTGTGGCTCAGTGGTAGAGCGCTTGCCTCGCATGCGTGAGGCACTGGGTTCGATCCTCAGCACCACATAAAAATAAATAAAATAAAGATATTGTGTCCATCTACAACTAAAAAAAAAATTTAAAAAAAAAGATCCATCAACAACTAAAAAAAATTTTTTAAAAAAATTACAACAATTACTTATGCAACAAGTTAGAGAGTTGCGTTGTTTCATTCTTCAGAATTGTGCCATGAAGTAAAATAATTTAATTGAATAGCAATATAATTATCACACCTAAAAATATAAAGAAAGATAAGCCAGGTGTGGTGATGCCCACCTATAATCACAGTGGCTCAGGAGGCTGAGACAGAAGGATCGCGAGTTCAAAGCCAGCTTCAGCAAAAGCGAGGTGCTAAGCAACTCAGTGAGACCCTGTCTCTAATAAAATACAAAATAGGGTTGGGAGTGTGGCTCAGGGGTCGAGTGCTCCTGACTTCAATCCCTGGTACCAAAAAAAAAGGTAACTTAGAAAGTTGGAGGATTCAGAAATAGGAGGACCAATTCCAAACAAAATATAAACCATATTAGAAGATATTTAAGGACATTACACATACTCTTTCTCATTCAACATGAGAAAAAACTGCAAGTATTATTTGGCTAATAAAGCATTTCCTGTACCCAAAACTTACTAGTGCTCATCAGATATCTGTTGTGCATCTGTGAGGAGCTAGGAACTTTGTTATTCCCTGTGGCTGCTAAAATAAGAAGTCTCCACCAGGGAACAATAAAAAGAGGCTTGCTCTCTGCCAAGCAGTTGCAAACTTACCCAGCCACAATGCCCTGGAACTTACCATTCTATAGCTATGACAGGAAAGAATGACAGTGGAAAGGTGAAGAGGGGTGGAAGGAGGACCTAGAGAAGAGTGACATGGACCTGACTCATCCACTCAGCCTCATAGAAAACTAATAGGATTTCACCAGGCAGAGAGAGGCAAATGCATTTGCAAAAACATTGCAGGCTTCCAGGCTCACACCCATAATAATCCCAATGACTTGGGAGGCTAAGGCAGAAAGATTACAATTTCAAGGCCAGTTTGGCCTACAAAAGTAGCACATTCACATGGTTCAATCTAATACTAAATAATCCCTATGAGTATTTAGGATGAACATGTAGGACTTGTAGGAAAATGAGTTAGAAAAATAGTTGGAACAATAGTAAAAAGAGTTTTGAACTGAAATAGTTTCAGCTTTATGCTGTGGTTGATGAAGACAATTTACAAAATGACTTTGGACAAATGGCCAAAAGAAGTATTTTTAAATGTTTAAAGAATTTCAAATTCAAGAGAAAATGATCTGTCATTTTTCAATGCTACAAAGAAAATAAGGACAATATTCAATGTTAAGAATAATTCAGGGAAACAGGATGCTGCCAGGTGTGCAAAGAAGAACAATCTTTCTGGAAAGTAATTTGGATACCCTTTGCCAAGCATCCCACATTTAAGACTGTATTACAAGAAAAAGTCATGGATATTTAGAAAAAGTTTAGCTACCAGGATATCCTTAATGTTAAACTACAGGGAATTGGCTTAAAAAAAGATCACAGGTCATCCTTATAATTGAACACTATATAGCTACTTTAAATATTTAAATGAATATTTAATGCCATGAAATTTTGTTACATGAAAAAAATAGGTTATAAAATGTTTAGGGCTCTTAACAGCTACAACAGACTGACAAGGTATGAGTTTCAGAGTCACTATTTACAGTCATGTGACCCTGGTCAAATAACCTAATCTTTCTTTAACCCAGTTTCATCATCTGTAAAATAGGGATAATACTAGTCCCTACCTCTCAGGGTTGTTGTAAAAATTAAATGAGTTAATATATATAAGGCATTCAGAAATCCACCTTGCACATAGAAAGGGCATAACTATCTAAGCGCTAGTTACTGTTTGCAGCATTAGTATTTGTTGCCAATAAATGAAAACAACTTTTAAACTAATTTAAGAAGCAAAGGTGGGAAGAAGAATCATCCAGGCAAGAACCACACCCAAATCATTCCACAGAGCTGGTTCTGTGAAGTCACCACCCCAGCTGCTAAGCACTGACCCCATGGCTCCCACTGGCACGTCCTTGGGTGCAGGACATTGCCTACAGCCACAGAACAGCTGTCTCTCCTGCCACTGGAAACCGGATGCAGCTGCCATGGCCGCTGTGCCCTGGCCAGAGTGGATTCTGCGTCACCCCTGCTGCTTTGAGTCACCAGCTCCTGAATCAAAGTCCAGAGAGGATGCATCTGCTTGACTTCACGAAGGCCTCAGTTCCCAGCTGCAAGAGGTTGAGAAAAAGAGCATCAGGCATTTTTATCATAGGGAGAAAAGAGGGAAGATTCAGCTTTATAAAATGAGCAAGTCCAACAAATTTAGGGAGCAAATTTGTACATTGGGCAACAAGATATAAATGATTCTTTTATGGTTTAAAAATACAAATATACATTTACATGCAAAGAAGGAAAGAACTAATAGGATATACATTAATGGGTTAATGATTGATTCTAAATTGACCATTATGACTCCTATCTGTAAATAGCTGAATTTTCTGATATAGAAACAAATCTTTTCTTTTTGTTTATTTGGGGTTTTTTGTTTGTTTGTTTGTTTGCTTGCTTGTTTTTTGCAGTACTGGAGATTGAACCCAAGGGCATTTTGCCACTGAACTACACCCTCAGTCCTTTTTTTTTTTTTTTAAATATCTATTTTGGGACAAGATCTTGCTAAATCAATGAGGCTTGCCTTGAATTTGGAATCCTCCTGCCTCGACCTCCAAGTCACTGGGATTACAGGCATGTGCTACTGTGCCACCACCCCCAGGCACCATTTTCTATTTTAAAGCAATACTGGACAATATCAGATCTCTATTTTTGGAAGAATGTTGAATTTTTCATAGCTTTGAAGAGGAAGTAGACGAGGCTCAGATGGTTATAACCTAGAGCACGCCCTTGCAATTTAAGGAGTAAACAATGGACATGAGAAAACTCAAGAAGCATACTAGAAATACAGGATCTTAGGCTCATCCCAAATCTACAGAAAGCAAAGAAAGGTATAAATCAAAAGATATAGTAGAAGTATAAGCAATGAGACTTGCCACTGAAGAAACTCATATAATCTTTCATGATTATAACCTTGGAAGAGTTTGCAAAGTTGGAAGAAGGCAAGGTCATTAGCAGATGGATTACTGGAATAGGAGACAGTGTTAAAGGGAAAAGGTAAATTAGGTTTTAGACACATGAGGTCTAAGAATTTGAATGATGGCCTCCCAACCTAGAGTGAATAGGAAATGTCAAGACTGAGCTTAAAAATTTGAGAGTAATCTAAGAAAAAGAGATGATGAAAACCATCAAAATGTGTAAGATTGCTAATGAAGAGCATGTAAAGCAAGACAAGAAATCCAAGTAAAATCCTTTGGTAATACCTATATTTTGGAGATGGGGAAAAAAAGAGAAGTCAGAAAATGGCTAACTAAAGCTACATCCATTAGCATATTAGAGCATCAGAGAAAGTGTAGGACAGGTGTTTCATTATAATTCATTTATTTCCTCCTCTTATGAAAAATAAAGAATGATTTAAACAATTGAACTAAAAGGGACAATGATAGATTAAAGGAGATCTTTATTCTAGAAGCATAAAAACGCCACTATATTTGGGGATCGGGGCAGGGATATGGAAGAAGAGAACACTAACTCCTTGGATGTTGTAGTAACAGGTCTTACCAGAAGACATCCAAAACTTTGTGACTTCTTGAGTAAAGTTTTGGTGAACACTTTACAATTTTCATAATGCTGCAAATTAAGTAGGACCACGACTTACCTTTGTTTCATTTATTTATTCAGAAAGTATTTATCGAGCACTTACTATGAGCCAGGCACTCTTCCAGGTGTTAAGGATACAACTGTTGATAAAACACAAAACCCCTTGCTGTCATGCAGATTGCATTCTAGAAGGGAAAACAGACAATAAACAAAAGAAATAAGTAAACATATTGTGTTAGATAGTGATAGAGGAAGAGTTATAAGGATAGAGTGTGAGCTGGAATTTTAAAAGAAGTGACAGAGAAGACCCCACTTGAAAAATGAATAGAAGCCGGGTGTAGTGGCACACGCCTGTAATCCCAGCATTTTGGAAGGCTGAGACAGGAGAATCGCGAGTTCAAAGCCAGCCTCAGGAACGGCGAGGCGCTAAGCAACTCAGTGAAACTCTGTCTCTAAATAAAACACAAAACAGGGCTGGGGATGTGGCTCAGTGGCTGAGTATCCCTGAGTTCAATCCCCAATACCAAATAAAAAAGGAAATATGAATAGATCAAAGAAGAAATACTAGGGACTGATATTGGCCAAACTATATTGTTATATCATGTGCATGTACAACTCTGTAACAAGAAATCCCATCATTATATACAACTATAATGCACCGATAAAAACATGGGGAAAATGAGCAAATTTGAAAGAGGTGAGGAAGCCACTTGTGCAGATACCTGAAGAAGAAGAGTATCCTACAGTAAGACTCTAAGCCTGAGGTGGTCCTGGTTAGTCAAGGAGGCCAGTGTGGCTGGACTGAGGGAGTGAGGGGTAGGCAGGAATAGAGGATTGAGAAGTAGAAGCCTTGGAAGATTTCGAGTATATGAATGGCATTATCTGACTTGAATTTTAACATTCTGGCTGCTATTGTTAAAAACCTACTAAAGTAGGAAAACCAGATAGGAAGCTATTGTAAATCCCTAGGCAAGAGAAATGGAGACTTGGACCAGGCAACTCTGACAGTTTCCTCTCTTTTCAGATAGCTACCTTTCTGTTTTGTTTTTCTTCTAGTATAGCATACTAAAGTGGGATGGAAAGAGGGATGAGAGATTGTGTCACAGAACTCAATTCTCTGGTTATACAGTTCTATGAATTTTCACATTTATCTTTAGCCACCCAGAATAAAAAGTATAACAGATTTGAACACCTAGTATGTTTAAATATTTATATGTTCTAAATTATTATAGCTTCAATTAAATGTTTTTAAAGAACTTAAAACCATTATCATCACTGTCAATAAACTTATAGTTAGGCCAAGGTAATAGCAAAAGAACCTGATAATTTATGTTAAAGACATGAGCAATTTTTTTTCTTTTTTGGTCCCAGGGATTGAACTCAGAGGTACTCAACCACTGAGCCACATCCTCAGTCCTACTTTGTGTTTTATTTAGAGACAGAGTCTCACGGAGTTGCTTAGTGCCTCACCCTTGCTGAGGCTGGCTTTGAACTTGCGTTTCTCCTGTGTTAGCCTCCCAAAGTGCTGGGATTACAGGTGTGTACCACCGCGCCCGACTACGAGCAATATTTTCTAAATGCAGAATCACTAAATAATGACTAGTTGTGCAAGGTGTAATTGTAAACCTTCTACTCTTTGAATGCTATAATTAAAAAGAAAAGAAAAGAAAGTGAAACCAGAGTATACACAGAGACTTGAGTCACATCAGGACATACAATTTACTTTTCCTATAGATCTGAAACCAAAGCCTCCATTTATTTGCCAAAGATTAAAAGGATAAACTGATTGTTTTTTTAATTTTAGAATACACAGACAACTAAGTCAAGTCAAATGTTGATTCAGACAGAAGAGTTGTCAACACTCTATCAATACTGCCCTAGATTGGAGAGTATTTTACTGTTTACACAGCACTTGTACTACTTTTATCTCATTTAAATCGCACAATAGACCCATTCATATCACTATTCTTAATTTATAGATGAAGTCTTCAGGAGGTGAAGAGGTTACCTGAGCGTATTTGATTAACTAGCAAGTGCCAGCACTGGAAACAGCACCCTCACTTCCAAGTTCACTGCATTCCACACTGTACCAAGCTGCATTCTCTTCCAGATAGAGAACTGGGGGGTAGGCGAGATGGTTTTCCCATGTGGAAATTATCCAGGTCAGTAAGATCAAAGGAAAGGCACCAGCTTGGGAATAATAGTTTTCTTGTCCTCATACTGTCGTTCCAATTTAATATTGGGAAAACCAAAAACATAGATTTTTATTTTACATTACACAATGTCTCTTCTTATTCAGGGGTGGTTTGCAATTTAGACTTGCCTAAAACTTCTTCCCTGGTCTCCTTTAGGGCTTTCTTGATCTCCTGGCCTGCTCTTTAGCCACTCCACCAGAGGGCAGGCAGGGCATGAAAGAAGAGCATTGGTAACTGGTTTGATTAAAAAATTATAAGAAGAAAACCTAGGTCATTATTTTAATTTAGGCTTTAATTTTTCTTTCTAGATTTCAGTTGTTTACATGATCTTTGCCACCATTCTCTTAGGTGGCCAAGATCCTAGGATATATAATGCAGTAAAACGATTTCAGAACTGTAATCCTAGCAACTCAGGAGGCTAAGGCAGGAGGATCACAAGCCAGCCTCAGCAATTTAGCAAGACCTTGTCTCAAATAATAAAAGGGTTGGAGACATGGCTCAGTGGTAAAGCACCCTTAGGTTCAATCCCCAGTAACAGCAACAACAAAAGAATGAGAATGATAGTGAGGGTGTGGTGAGATAGGTATTTTTATATATTCTTAGTATAAATGTAAATTAGTATCATTTTTTTCTGGAGAGAATTAGATCATTCCTCACACAAGAAAATCAGAGCAATTTCTTACTAAGTTGGAACTAAATTCTGGTTCTTTTTCCTCTAATCAAGTGAATTCACACAGAGAATTTGGACTCAGCACCGTAAGTTAGAACAAAAAGCAAGTTTTCTGCCATCTCCAGCCCTCTGCAGAATTAGTGGATTGAAAGATAAGGGTCCCTGCCCTAGGAGAGAAAGTAAAGGTTTTAATTCTCACTATTCTGGGAAAATTTACAGCATATACTGGTGGAAAGAATTGGAAGTATCTGGATGCCTGTAGGTCTGTCAAGATCACAACTGCTTCATTGCTATAAGAGAGGGAAGCAGAGTCTTCCATGAGTTCCAGCAGGCAAAACACATGGTGCTGACCTGCATCCTGCTCTTCCAGGCTCTTCTGGAGAGAACGGGAGGGCTCAGGTGTTTCCAAGCCCATCAAGATATCATGATGGATCTTAATAATAGTCAGGGGCTGGAGTTGTAGCTTAGTGCTTGCCTAGCATGCACTGGGTTTTACCTTAGCACCACATAAAAATAAATAAATGAAATAAAGGCATTGTGTCCATCTACAACTAAAAAAGAAAAAAATTAAAAGAAAAACACAACAGTCGGGCATACATCTTCAAATTACATTACTATAAGCCAGACCTGGTTTAACAGGTCAGATACAACTTCTGTCCCCAAATTCAATTGTTACAATATAACAGAGTTGCTTGATCTTGCTTCTAACTTGAAAGCTACTTATTTCAGCTAAATTAAGAGACAGTCTGGTAGCAAAAGGAAAAGTCTCATTATAACAGGAATTTGCATAGAAGGCCTTGGTTCCACAAAAAAAGAGATTTTTCAAAACTCTCCTAACTATGTACTCATCACAATTTATAATAGTCAGAAACTGAGAAGAAACTCAATCAAGAATGTGGCATAACTCTTCAACAAATGGTGCTAGGAAAACTGGAAATCCATATGCAGCAAAATGAAACTAAACCCCTATCCCTCACCATGCACAAAACTCAACTCAAAGTGGATCAAGGACCTGGGAATCAGACCAGAGACCCTGCGCCTAATGGAGGAGAAAGTAGGCCCAAATCTTCATCATGTCGGATTAGGCCCCGACTTCCTTAACAAGGCGCCTAAAGCACAAGAAATAAAATCTAGAATTAATAAATGGGATGGACTCAAACTAAAAAGCTTCTTCTCAGCAAAAGAAACAATCAATGAAGTTAAGAGAGAGCCGACATTTTGGGAACAAATTTTTGCCACTTGCACATCAGATAGAGCACTCATCTCCAAGATACATAAAGAACTCAAAAAACTTAACACCAAAAAAACCAACAACCCGATCAATACATGGGCTAAGGAGCTGAACAGAAACTTCTCAGAAGAAGATATACAATTGATCTACAAATATATGAAAAAATGTTCAACATCTCTAGCCATTAGAGAAATGCAAATCAAAACTACTCTAAGATTTCATCTCATACCAGTCAGGATGGCAGTTATCAAGAATACAAACAACAAGTGTTGGCGAGGATGTGGGGGAAAAGGCACACTCACACATTGCTGGTGGGACTGCAAATTGGTGCTACCAATCTGGAAAGCAGTCTGGAGATTTCTTAGAAAACATGGAATAAAACCACCATTTGACCCAGCCATCCCACTCCTCCGTCTATACCCAAAGGACTTAAAAACAGCATATTACAATGACACAGCCACTTCAATGTTTATAGCAGATCAATTCACAATAGCTAAACTGTGGAACCAACCTCTATGCCCTTCAACAGACGAATGGATAAAGAAACTGTGGTATATATACACAATGGAATATTACTCAGCAATAAAAGAGAATAAAATTATGGCATTTGCAGGTAAATGGATGGAGTTGGAGAAAATCATGCTAAGCAAAGTAAGCCAATCTCAAAAAACCAAAGGCCAAATGTTCTCTCTGATAAGTGGATGCTGATTCATAATGTGGGAGGGGGCATGGGAAGAATGGAGAAACTTTGGTCAAAGGGGAGGAAAGAAAGGGGATGGGGCATGGGGGGCAGAAAAGACGGTGGAATGTGATGGACAACAATGCCCTAGGTTCATGTATGACTGAACATATAGTGTAATTCTATATTGTGTACAACCAGAGAAATGAACAGTTGTGCTCTATTTGTGTACAATGAATCAAAATGCATTCTCCTGTTATGTAAACCTAATTAGAATAAATTTTTAAAAATTAAAAAAGAAGAATAGAAAAAGAATGTGGCATAGGTGATTGTCAAGGGCTTAGGGGAGGGATATAGGGAAGTTGTTCATGGGTACAGTTTCAGTTTTTCAAGACAAAAAATTCTAGAGCTCTGTTGTACAATAAGGTGCACATAATTAACACGACTGTACTGAACACTTACAAATGGTTATGATGGTAAAAGATGGTAAAGAGGGGAGTGTGCACCCATTAACTAACAAAAATGGACAATGTTTATCCCATAATAAGTTAAAATACAGAATACAGGGAAGTTCCGGATAAGCAGACTCTACCCTGTCTTTTCCCCTGACTGCAGATATAAAATGGACAGAATAAATGTAGCAGTTCTACAAATAAAATGAAATGAATTCAATCCCTAGCACCTAATAATAATAATAAAAATTTTTAAATAAAACAAAAAATGAAATCACAGCAAGCAAGCTGGGAAATAAGACCAGATTTTGAAATCATGCTGACAAGCAGGGAATTTCCCATTATCTTTTCCCTCCATTATCTCCTGAAACCTGAAGCAGGAACCAGGCAAGGAAAAAAACCCAGATGAAGTCTTATAGTTCTAACTGGAGGAGTAAGAAAGGAGTGTTCAGAGAAAGCAGGAGAAACATCTGTTTCCTTTTTTCTTTCCTCCATTGTCTCATGCCCACTCATCCAGGCAAGCCAGGGGTAGCAGCTGTGGCAGCCACACAGTGGCAGGAGCAGGGAGTCCCAGCTGCCTAAAACTCAGAAATGAAACGTTCACTGGAAGCCAGTTTGGAGTTGTAGGGAAAGGGATCAGGGTATCAGAATTGGAATAGTGGACCTGATATGGGGACATTGCCGAAGAGACAGCCCAGATGGATTTGTCACGTGTCCCTGGAAATGTAAATCTAAAACTCAGAAGAGCTGTCCTGACTAGAATTACAAGTTTATGAATTCTATTAGAAGTTAAAGCTCAATACTCTAGATATTTTCTCCTTATTAAGAAATGACAGCTAATCACTGAGAATTTCTTGTAGCATTCTTTAGTATCTGCTCCATTGAAGAAGTAAACGATAAGACAGATTAGGACAATTCTCAAAATCAAGGCTATGGTACCCATGGAAAATATAAACAGGATCTCATTTGGTCCTAGGATCCGAGGCCCAACTGCTAAGAAATCTTCAGATTTTGCTTGCATATTCCCTAAAATAAATTTGAAAATTTTTATATTCCCTCAGACTTTTTAAAATTGTCATTAAACTTTTTCATCATAAATTTAGTTAACGGCATAGGATATCATTTCTGGTGTATTATCATATAGACAGAGTTTAAATTAAGCTACTAAATCACTCTTTTTTTTAAATCTTATTTTTAAAAATTTATTTATTTAATCACTCTTAAATATAACCAAGAGAATGTAGTTAGACAGGGTGGCACATGCCTGTAATTATAGGGACTCGGGAAGCTAAGACAGGAGGATCATAAATTGGAAGCCAGCATCAGCAACTTGGTGAAACAGGATGTGGAGAAGGAGGAAGAGGAGGAAGAAAGGGGAAGGAGGAGGAAAGGGGCAGAGGGAGGGGAAGAAGAGGGGAGGGAAAAGACCACTTAGATACCATATAAGCTCCACACTTACCATCATCTATTTTATCTTTGTGTGTGGGGGTGGGGGGTATTGGGGATTAAACCCACAGGTGCTCTACTACTGAGCTACATGCCCTTGTTCATTTTGAGACAAGGTCTTGCTAGGGTGCCAGTGAACTTGCAGGTGTCCCTTAATTGCTAAGACTAGCCTCAAATGTGCAATCCTCCTGTCTCAGTCTGCCAAGTTGCTGGGACTATAGTGTGCCATCATGCCTGGTGATCATCAACTACTTAAAAATATGTATACAAACAAACTCTTCTTTATTGTTAGAAATTTTACATTATTTCATTTTCTCCCTGAACTCATATTTTCGTTCCACCCTCCCAACTAAATTATATCCTAATATGTCATATTTTGATGCTTGAAAATATTTTATTGATCACTGTATCACAATCCTTTTCAATAAAATAGGCATACAAATTGAAATAGTCTCTGGTTCTATACTGCTATCATTTTTTCTTTTGTATGTAGTTATTATAACAGTTATTATATGGACAAAATTTATCAACCAGGATAAATAGCATATTTAGCTAAATGTTAATAGACATGATTAAAATTTTATTGTAAATGCATCTTGAGAGATAGTGGGGACTTTTTTTCAATTAGTTTATGTAACTGTCAGTCAATATTAATTATTGTTATAATTAGACTTCCATTTTATTCTTTTTCAATGTTAGCTCTGAAAAAACTTATTCACATAAAAGCATAGTTCAACTAGAAGGAGTTTTATTACAGCAATGACCTGAAATTATTCAGATGCCTTCAGAGTTATGAGTAAAATCACATAGTAATGTATTATCAAAAGTTATCTTTTAATAACTCACCAACTGACCACTCAATTAAAGTTTCTCCTTTACTTTTGTGGAAAGAATTTAAAACCTCCTGAGTTACAGAAGGACTTGTTACTCAGTTATTATAATTATTCCCCTGCTATCTATCCACTCCAATAATTTGTAT
>PVHX01016048.1:12219-44627 GCA_004024805.1 Geosciurus inauris
GAAGAATGTAATCTGCTTATAATTTTGTGCAAAGTTAGAAAAATTATGATTGTAATAATTTTTTTTTCTATTTGCCTCAACAAATATTTTCAGTGAATAGTGTGTACAGCTTCTGAAAATTTGTTTTTTTTCTGTTATGTTTGATAACATGTATTAAAATGCAACTTTTGAGAAAAATAAATAAAAATTAAAATTAAAATTAAAAAAAAAAAAAGAGAATGTGGAAGTCGAAGACCAAGAAACTGATCCCAATCACTCTCTCTTTAGACAGATGCTCATGCCCCTTGGAAATTGTAGTTTATCCTTATTTGGTTTAAACTAACCGGCACGTCCTTTCTTGCTTCATAACCTGTACTTTTTAAAAGAAAGAAAAAAAGTAGAAAAATGCAAAAAATGTAAGAGTATTTTTGAAAATTTTAGGAAACACCAGTCTGACCCACAGGGGTAAGGAAAACTCCTCAAGGAATGGGGATGGGGAGAGCAGGAGAGGAAAGAGTGGCAGGTATCCATGGGTGGGGTAGATTAGGAATGGAGTACCCACCTTTACTCTCAGAAAGTGGTAGAAACTTGAAGTCAAATCTGTCCCTCCTGAATCAGCACCTGGGGTTGCATTCAGTCAACAATGTTTTCAGGTTTTTTGTTTGTTTTTTTTGAGGGGGAGGGTGCACTTTTGAAGTCCGCATCTGTGCCAAGCCCCAGAGATACCAGGACCTTTTCACTCCCTTACACTTCTTATCTTCAAGGAACTTGTACTAGCTGATCAGATCTCCAGTTCTTCGCTGAGGTTCTCTAGCCCAATCATTACCCTCTGCTTGCCTGTGAGAATGTTTCCAAGGATTTCTCCCCACACCCCTGTTCTCTATTCTACCACCTACCAAAAACTATGTTCCAGACATTATTCCATGTTTTAAAATGCAGAGTGTGCCATGTCACAGTTGGTGCTGCAAATGGGCTACACAGATGCCCAAGATAGCTAATTCTTCAGCTTCTTAGTAATTCCAAGACAAGGGCTAAGACCTAGGCACTGGGAGGCCACAGTTTGGACGCCTCTAGGCAATGAGAAGCTTCTTTCTTTTATTTGTGGTGGACAAATATTACCTTATTTTTCTATGTGCCCTTCAAGTATGTTGGGAATTTATTATTTATTATGCTGTAAATTTATTTATCAAATTGTGAACCAAAACATCTAAGCAGAAGTTCAGATGTACTACCTGAAAGTTGCATCTGGCCCTTTGATTTGGTATAAACCGTGTTGTCAACTTAAAAAGTAATAGTTTGTTTTAACATCAACAATTTTCAAATAGAAATCTAGATATCTGGTTTCTCATGAAAAAGTGACACTGAACCATGTTCTTATTTTGCAATAGTCAGCTGGCAATGTGTAACAGCTTCCCCCTTAATACAGAGTGCACCCTTTCCACATTCCCTGCCTTCTTTCACCTAAGTTTCTTGTCTACCTCCCCACACCCATCACTACTTGAGCTTCTCCTTAGTGCACTAGAGTACAATCTGCCCTCACATGGTCTTCACGCCTAACATGAAGTGCACGGACACACTCGAAGCTCCTGCTATCTCAGTAACAATACCTGCAAAAGCAAGAAGTTTCAGATGCAATTTGTTTTTAGTAAGTAAATATGCAATACAGAAAATTTAGATGGATGAATTGAAGTTAAAAACAAAGAAAAAGGTTATTAAATCACCAATGATTTTGCTACCTAGAAATAATCATTGTTAATATCTCAGAATGTGTTTTGTTTTCCTGCCTTTTTCCATTGTTATATTCAAGGCTATGCATGTAGTTCTGGATAGGCTTATATTTTTGTACACATTAAAGCCATTATTATTTTCCTTGGTGCTTACAACTATGGGATTTACTTAGCAATCATGATTTCCTAGAAATAAAAATCACCTACTTCTAATTTTATTGTTTAATACAATGTTATATACATTGAAACATATAATATTTTAATTTATCTAGAACTCATTACATGCATTGGCCTTGTATAACATTTTTAACTTATTTGGAACTAGTATGAGCTTCTCAGAGGCATATAAAATGCTTTAAAACTTAGAAAATAAAATCCCTGACTTGGATCTGGTAGAGAGCAGTATGCTATGACTTTTGTTTTCAGAATTTCAGATGTCTTTAACAGTCCATTCAGACTATCAACTGGAGGTGGGCTGTAATTGTACCAAGTTATTTATGCATGTTTGTATTACAAAAATACTTGAAAAACAGCACCTTAAATGAGAGTAAGAACAAAACAATCCTTCTTTCTATCCCTCTGATACCCAGGAACTAGATTAGCCTCTAGACTTCAAGAAGGAAGAAGCATAAATTGACCAAGATTAAGTTCCTCTCATCTTTCATTTTAGCCTTGCTACTGGGAGATTACATAGAAATTAAAGTCATAGAATTATATAGAAAAATATGATAAAATTTCTGGATGCTCAAGTTTTTGGAGCTTTATCTTGCTTTTGTTTCTCCCTATGAAAGCAAGGTCACTGGGGACTTGAACTTTTCCTGGAACTATAATGTGAAAATAAAAGTAAAATTTCTAAAATCTTTATAGAAATTGTTGATAATGGGAACATAAACAGTAGTTATCTCTTTTCTTTTAAATATGAATGATAAGTTTTCAGAGATTTTAAGACACCGCGATAACTGCAGACTGAGGAGAAATTATGAGTTTTTTTTTTTTTTAATCGTTCTTTTCTATCCAAGTAAAATTAAAAAGTGTCAGGGGGGCTGGGGTTGTGGCTCAGTGGTAGAACGCTTGCGTAGCACGTGTGAAGCACTGGGTTTGATCCTCAGCACCACATTAAATAAATAAATAAATAAATAAATAAATAAATAAATAAATAAAATAAAGGCATTGTGTCCATCTACAACTAAAAATATATATTTTTTAAAAAGTGTCAGGAAAAGTTGTTTCAATGTGGTTCTTTATGGTCAAATTGAGATTATTTTTAGGCCTTTCTGCTGTAAGTTGAAGTAGCTTCAACAACATTAAAAACAATTTGAACAATTGTCATAACTAATCTTATTTTGAAGTTATTCCATGTTGAGCTTTTCCTCCTTGAACTTTTAAGCATTGATTATTTTAACATTCACTTAAAGAATGCCTACTGTGTGCCAGGCATTACAATAAGTGCTAAGGGAAAGCCTACTGTGCCAGGCATTGCAATAAGTGCTAAGGGAAAAGGATAAACAAGACACAGTCCTTTTCCTTGGTTTAGTCTAGAGAAAGACGAATACATTGCAGAGCAATGATGAAGTGCCTTTTAAAGAAGGAAGTGTCAATAGGATGTGCATCTAAATTCACGACAAGAGCATACTGGTGCAAATCAGACTGGAGAAGTGAGAACAAATGAAGAAAGCATGTGATAGCCAAGTCTTAAAGGATGAGTCAAGAGATTCTCATGTGAACAGATGAGGAAAGTCATTTCAAGCAAAAGGTACAGTATGTGTGGAGTTATGGAAGTATGATAAGAAAGCAAGGCAAGTTTAGGGAAGTAAAACTGTTTCAGCATGACCAAGAAGTTAGTTGCAGAGAGGGAAAGCGTGCTGGCAGATAAGGCTGAACTGAGGGGCAGATGTCAAATAACAAAGAACATTTATGTTCTGCTGAAGGTTTGAGTTTTATTTTGAAGGCAATGGGAATTCGTGGAATATTTTTTAATGCAGAGGGCCACGATCAGATTTGTGTTTTTAGATGATCAATTTGTTGGCAGAGTGGAGAGCCAGTGCTGGAAACAGGCTAGTTAGGAAGCTGGTGCAAGCATCCAAATAAGAAATGGTAACAGAATGCACCTAGGTAGTGACAGTGAGGACAGAGAAAAGAAGATGCAAGTGAAGATATTTAAAGTCAATAACACCCGATAACTTCCTGCGCAGAATGAGGGATTTTCTGGTCATGGTTATTATAAATGCTTGTAAGAATATTGAATTGACTTCACAGGTATAAAATTCATATTACAACAAATAACAGTCACTCTTATTTTTGAGTACTAAAATAGCAAGTTGAAATCTTTCCACCCTCTTAAATGAAAGAGTCTCATGATCTCATCTGAACATTCAGTACATCTTTTTCCAAACCATAAAACCACCATTTGCTGAATAGGTAGCAAAGAAACAAAGATGTGGTTCTTTAGAATTAGAGCAATGTCACATATCTGCCACCACAATCTACTATACCTATTCATCCACCCACCTCCTGTCATTATTAATAGCCTTTTGCTTTCTCCATTTTCCACTCAAACTTAATTTTTAAAATATGGGCTGACCACCAAGTTGGGCAAGTCACTTTTATAAGCAATCCTTACAGAGTTTCTGCTTTCAGTTTTTTAAAAATAGAGTTATCATAAATGTCCAAATATATAGTTGACTAATATTATCAACCTTCTTAAATATATCAGAAGGAGGAAAGGAAATTGTAATGCAATATGATTTTAAATTTAGGACTTAAGTCATACACTATGATAGATGATGTGATATGAAATGTTCTCACTAATATCAATTTGCATATATTTGAATCAGATGGGAAAGGCATTGTTCATTAAATTTTATAAAGTTATAAAACAACACTGAATTAATTGGAAACTTTTGCAACCTTATTGACAAAGTTCATTAACATATGAGACATATTAGGAATGCTTTTAACATGAACCTTTTTTTTCCTCCATATCCCCTTGAATTCAATGTTAAATTATTGTTGCTATAATAAATCAGTTAGAAGTCAGTTACTGGTGGCATTTAATGGTAGAAGGAATGATGAGAAATAGAATTTGGGAAATTCCTTACTCTACTACCAATTCCACAAGAGACTCAGAATTTCCAAGACAGAAATTCAGGCCTTGATTTGTACAATAGATGAGTTCCTGTAATTTGAAATTACAGAAGAAACCATGGCAAATATTTTGCTCAACTCTCTAATATTAAGTAACTAAGGACTAGAGAATTATCTGATGTAACCAGTGTGACAAAACTAGTTGGTAACGGCCCTAGAATCTAGGCCAGACCTCTTCCCAAACTCCCTGCTTGTCTTTTCCATGAACTTATCATCAACTTAGTTGAACCAGAGAAGTTTCAACCAGAGAATTATTTTTCAAAAAGTTAATAACCAGCCTCTATATTTTATAAAGTCTGATAATTATACCTCTATTCAGTATACTTTAAGGAAAATATATTCAAGCAATTTCATCTGTCAAATTTGAACTAAAAGGATTTGTAGGTTGTGTGGGAACAGTCTGAATTGATCAAAAGAGTGAAGTTAAAAATACTTCAGAAGAATTTTTTCTTTGGAGTAAATACAACAGTGAGACTAGGCTGACCATCTTTACTGAAAGACATTCGGGATCTTATTTTAGTAACTGGATGTGGAGAATTAGTAATCAAATGTCTAAGTTGAGTTGTTCCACCTTTTCCTGTATCAGTGAAGTCTAAAGCCCAGCCATATTCTATCAAGTTTGTGAATTTTGGAAGTCCTAATAAAGATGTTATTGTAATTGTGAAAAATCTCCATCAAAGGGAAAGAAGAGGACTTGGCAGAAAATACTCAAGGCTTTCAAAGCAGCACCAAATAGAAACATTCTCTGTCTTTTGACCTCACTGTCCCCTTTCATCATTATGTACTATAAAGAGAAGTGAGATTGTCATGCTAAGGGCGTGACATACAAAAGATTTTGGACATGTGATTCTTGGTCTTTATGCATAATATTCAAATGTGGTTACTTGAATGCTGGCTTCCTTTTTTACAAATTTGTCTTGAGAATGAGGAACGTTTGGCTGCTCAGAGGTATTCATTTCCATATGGGTTGGGTGGGGCCCATGCCAAGGAAAGTTCAATGCCATAAAACAATTAATCAAGCCAAGAATCAGGCTGTTCATTGAAGAACTTACCTTTGGAGTCCTAGTTTTGTACTAAAAATTCTTCTCACAAAGTGGCAGCTACTCCTAGCCGATAAGGGAAGGGAACTGACATTTGAGCACATGAGCACATGCTTCCTCATTCTCACAAAAGCTCTGTAAGACATTCATTACCCCACTTCACAAAAGAAGGAACCAATTCTGAGAAAGGAAGAAAGTTGCTCACAGTTACACAAAAAGACGACTAGTCTGTATAGACTTAGAGTTCAAGCCCATTCTACCATACTCTGTTCTTTCCCCAATTTAAGAGCAGCTACAGGACCCCAAAATATATATTCAATGTGAAAATGTATTGTAAAAGCCAACGTCCTTTGGATATGAAGAGACTTGGCCTTGCTATGATGCCAGATTATGCCTGTGTGCATTTTATCTGCAAAATCTGCTGGCTACCCTTTACTTCAAAGAGCCAGAAAAAAATTTCTAGCTATGATTAACTAACTTTAGGGTGAGTGTTTAAGATATGCAATTTGTTGATAACTGGGGGAAATTTGCTTTACAGCCATCAAACCAGACCTAATCCCAGCTGCATTACATTCAGATTGTCAGGTGCCAAAAGGAGTGATGACAGGGATCAAGGCAGAAGTGATAACAAATTAATAAGGGAGCCTGCAGGCCAGGAAAGAGTCGGGAAGCATTGAAGCATACGTTCAAGTATAATTTCAAGTCATCTAATGTCATTGACTGAAAAAGTTTGTCGGAAAAGTAGCCCCATTTTAACTGAAAGAGCCACAAAGACAAGACAGCTGAGCTCCCAGAAGCATCTGGTTTTGTCATCATTAACTTCATTGCTGTCTGCTTAACCATCCTGGCTGGCTTTCACATGTAATGGGATCATGTACGATGGAACATTAGGTCATGTCCAGTTTGCCAGAGCCTGTCAAGTATGTTCTACATTTAGAAGAAGAATTTCTGGGCCCCTGTCCCCTCAAAAGGTCACAGGACAGCCTAGGGTCAGTTAGAATAACAATGTCTTGTTTTTATATACACATGCAAACTGCCTCTAGAACTACACATACTACATTTTCATATTACTCATCTTGGAAAATATCAGTAGCACAGTATTTTCAAAATAGTCAGTCACAAAGATAAATATGAAAGACCTGCCTAATAGTGAATATCCACATACATTAGGGTACATTTCATCAGGGTGAACTGTTTCCCAAATACACCTATCATGAAATGCAATGGTGTATTGAAGGCCCCCAAGAATAAAAGTGTTAGAATATAAATGTGTAAAAATCAAAAGACTTTTTTTAACCAAAAACCAAAGGACATGCAAACAGTATTGTTAAGTATGAAAAAAAAGTTCACCATCACATTTATAACCAAAGTTGTGGAAACTAAAACTGTAATGAGGTCTGCTTTCTAATAATTAAAAAAATCACTCTACTCAATGCAGAAAACAGTACTTTGAGATGAGATTTCTCATACTCAGCCAGGAAAAGTATAAATTCCTATGAACTCTTTGGAAAGTCATTTACTAGTATATTTCAAACATCTTAAAATGTTCATATTGCTTCTGAAAGTACAATGCTATCAGAAATTTTGAGGGTAGGGTCAGTTTGTTTTAACATTCAAGTTTGAGAACCACTGCCCTAGACATTCTCACCCACTCTCCTGGCTTAATGACCACCTGCTATAGATTGAATATTTATGTGACCCCCAAATTCACATGTTGAAATCTAGTCCCCAATGTAGTGGTTTCTGAGGTGTGACCTTTCAGGGGTGATTAGGTCATGAGGGACTCTGAGAACTCCCTTGTCTGGTTGCATCATGTGAGGTTACAAGAAGGTTCCATCTATTAAACAGGAATTGAGCCCTCACCAGGCATGGAACTGCTGATGCCTTGATCTTGGACTTCCTGTCTCAAGAACTGTGAGAAAAAAAGCTCTCTCTCTCAGGGGACCTGCCCCAAGGCACAGACCCCGCAAGCGGAGTCAACATGCCAGTGGCCTGTAGCTGGGTTTGTTGCAAAATGAATGTGACCCCAGGGAAATTCTTTAATAAATCCTGCCTTGACCAAGAACTGTAGCTGATGGGCAAAGGCTTGTTGCGGCAACTTGTCCACATCGGGTGCAGGACGGGGGCAAGATGAAAGTGGATTTCGTATTGGGCCTAAGATCTAGTATCTCTTAGGTGCCTGCAAACCCAGATCTTTAAGCTGGGTCTGGCTAAGTCCATCTACTATTCCTATCCGCCAAGGCTGTCCAGCCTGGAGCTTCACATCAGGGTCTGCAAGCAGGTGGTGAACATTCACCCCTTCATTGTCTGCCTGAATTCCCAGAAGCAATCAGCTTCTCTCTGGTCTCCATATGGGGGTGGCCCCCAGGCCACAGGAAGAGGAAGAATGCCAAGAAGGGCCAGGGTGTGGTCAGAGCTGGAGATGAGGAGGAAGAAGGTTAAGGTTAAGCCTTCCCTCTTGGGCTGAGGATTGTTTTGTTCTCCAGTCAGATAATAAAATAGAACCAACACTTTTTAAAAAGAAAAATAGTGAGAAATAAATTTCTGTTGACTATAAACCAACCAGTGTGTAGTAAGCTCTTAAAGCATCCTGAATGCACCAAGACACCATCTCTAGGTAGATGAGACCTAAATCAATATCTGTACAGATGAATTTTTTGAACTCTAAGTCCATATACCAATTACTCAGTTGATATTTCCAAAATAAGCATGTTTAAAATTAAGTTCAGATATTTTCCTAGCCCCATCTTCTCTATCTCCAGTGACTCCAACCTCTAGGAATGGCACTATAATTTCTGCTCAAGCAAGAAAACTAGATGTCATATTTTACTTCCCCCACTCTCTTCCACTTCATCTACATATCCAGTCAAGCACTATTTCCTAACAACATAAGATATTGCTAGGGGTCAATGTATTCCCCCAAAATTCATATGTTGAAGCTTTAACATCTTATGTGGGTCTATCTGGGATCTTTAGGAGGTATTTAAGATTAAATGAAATCATAAGAATGGGGCCCCAATCCCATAGGATTGAGACTTATGAAAAGAAAATTTACCTCCTTCTCTCTCCCTTCACCCGCCCCCGCCCCACATCTCTCCTCCTTCCTCTGAGATACAGCAAAAAGATGGTCATCTGAAAGCCAAGAAGAAAGCCCCTACCAGAAACTGACCCTGCCAGACTTTGATCTGGGACTTCCAGGCTCCAGAACAATAAGAAAATTAAGTACTGTTGTTGAGGTCACCCAATCTATGGTATTTTATTATGGCAGTCCACGAAAACTAAGACAGAGATCTATAAACTATCCATTCATCTCCACTGTTACTATCCTTGCATAAACCATCCTCCCTCATTTCTTCATTCCTTCCATCCTTCCTTTCATTTTTGAGACAGAGTCTCACTAAGTTGCCTAGGCTGGCCTCAAACTTGGAATCTTCCTGTCTTGGGCTCACATGTAGTTGGGATTCCAGACTGCACTGCAGCACCCGGTTACCATCACCTCTTGCCTGGACTACTGCAATAGTTTTCTAAGTGTCCATCTAGATCAGTCTCACTCCCCTTTAGAACATTGTCTAAACCTAACTAGAGGGATATCATTACATTAGGTTTCTTTTTAAAATCATTCAATGGTTTTCCAATGTCTTTTAAATAATAAATCTTTTAACATAGTTACATTAGAGTTACATAAGAAATATTAACTGGTGGTCTCCGACCCCATTCCAGGATACTGACCCTCGTCTATCCTCATCTGTTTATTGCCCCTCAGTGTTTCGAAGGCCTTGTCTGCACCCTCCTAGTCAGCCTGCTCTCAGAATCACTTTTTGGCAATGTTGGAAAATATGACCTCTCCATGGCTCAGGTCCAATTCTTTGGTACCCCATACAGGACCTGCATATACTCCTACACAGGAAGTATACATTTTCCATTTTTCTAGTACTCAGCTGGCTATTTTGTTGTTGTTCAAGTTTCTTACCTCAGGTTTCTTTATAGTACATTCTTCCTGTCTTTAGAAAATGCCTCCTAGTTCACAGTCCAAGTGGTGGAGGGTTGAAGGATAACATAGTTCTAGGATTAAAAACACATCCATTAATACTTTACAAACTGCCCCCAATACTTTGACTACTTGGCTTCTCTGTGATGCTCTCCACTCTCTCCAAGTCATTAGGTGAAAGCCATGCTGACTTAGTTCCTTGAACACACCATGCTCTCTCTCACCTTTGAGCCATTGCACAAACTGTCCCATGAACCCAGAATACTTTTTATTTCTCCTTCCCTTTGTGTATTCATCTATGATGTCTCAATAGAAACATCAATATCCTTAGGAATAATGTGTTCAACCACTTTTATATAAGAGAAGATCTCCTGTTATACATTCCCAGCATACTCAGAATTTCTTTCAACTTGGAATTTATGAACTTATACTTACTTGCAATTATTTATTTAATGTCTATTTATGTTTAGTGGAATTTAAGCTATAAATTCCATGTGTCTCTTTTGTTCTATAATGGAATCTCAGGGTCTACAACATGCTAAGTAAAGTTCAGTAAATACCTATGACTGATGACAAGATTAAATTCTTTATGCATAGATTTCAGAATTATCTAAAGTATCTAAGACTGCAAAACATGCTTTTTTTAGAAGTGTTCCATTTGCAACTACTTTTCTAAGTGTATCAGGATTTCATCAATACCACGCAACCAATAAAAATTTGGAAATAAATTTGCTTGCTTACATATAACCTATATACCTAGCTTAAATTCCTCTCTCCCTTTCTCTCTCTCTTTTTTTTTTTAGTTTCTGGGGATTGAAACAGGGACCTTGCACATGCTACATAGACAGTAGGCACTCTACCACTAACCTTCATTACTGGTCCATTAGTTTAAATTTTTTACTCCATCAAAATAATCTCATAAAATAAGTGAAATAAAATAAAATAAAGTTATGTCTTGGCTGGGTGTGGTGACACATGCCTGTAATCCTAGCAGTTCAGGAGCCTGAGTCAAAAGGATCACAAATTCAAAGCCAGTCTCAGCAATTTATATTGGCCCTAAGCAATTTAGTGAGACCCTGTCTCAAAATAAAAACAATAAAAAGAATTGGGATGTGGTTAAGTGGCTCTGGGTTCAAACCTCAGTACAAAAGAAATAAAAGAAAGTTATGTCTAGCCAGTCATGGTGATATATGCCTGTAATCCTAGTGACTCAGGAGGCTGAAGCAGGAGTATCACAAATTGAAAGCCAGCTTCAGTGAGACCATGTTTCAAAATGAAAAATAAAAATAAAAAGGACTGGGATGCTGCTCAGTAGTAGAGCCTCACCAGCTGGGTTCATTCTCCAATAAAAAAGTTTCATTATTCTTAGAAAATTCAGACAACAGCTTTAGAATGAATACAGTATATATGTGAACACAATCAAGTACAGTTACAGTAAGAAAATACCATTTCTACATAAGATTTCACTTGAAAAGAGCTTGAGAGCCTTCCTTTTTTTTTTTTTTTTTTCCTTCAGGAAGCAGAAACATAACTTTTACAATATGGTTGGAAGAATAATCTAGATGTTTTCTTTCCCTCCTTCCTTCCATTCTTCCTTCCCTGATGATTTGAACTCATGGCTTCACATGTACTAGGTAAGTACTCTACCATTGAGTATATCCTCTCCTCGTTTTAAAATTTTATTTTGAAATGGTTCCCACCAAGTTGCTGAGCTGGTCTCAAACTTGTGATACCTCCAACCTCAGCCTCCCAGGTAGCCGGGGTTACAGGTGTGTGCCACTGTGCCCATCTTCTACAGGTCTTTAAACAAAGATATCTAAGGATCCTGATTGTTTAGCGCAACCTGGTTTGGGGTCAACTGAAACCATTACAGTACTATTCCTAGTCCTAACTTTTGTTGTCCTCTCTTGCTCTTAGGCTACATAATTTTTCCTTCTCCAATTTATGCAACCAAGATGTACTTCCCAGTTGGCTGGAGAAAAGGTGAAGAATAATTATTGGAAAAGGAAAGATAGCTCTTAGGGAAAGAGTTGAGCCTTCAGCATCTCTTAGGCAACCTATAATGCTGATTTTCCTACCATGAGCCTTCTCACTTTTCCTTTTAGACAATCCAGTAGAAAATACAAAATACACTTAAGTCTGAGTCATGCTGGGAATGACACTAAATCTATTGATTTACATCATCTTTAAGACAATCATGGATGAACCATATTAAAGAAATAATTTAGCTACAGCAGTGATTGAAGTCTCAACAGAGAATCCATCCCACCAATCAACCTCCAGACCTGAGTCATCAAGTCCATTTTACTAGTGCCAATATATCATCTTCACTTGGATGTCAAACCCAAGAAGTCTCAAATGTATCTTATTATCTTCCTCCACAAACTGGTTTCCCGTCTTAATTTCACTGTGTGAACCAGTACTACAATCTTAATTCTAGTCATCCAAGTTTACAAGCTAGGATGACTCTTTTCTCATCCTCCTGGTACAAGTACAGCAAAGAGGAAAGGAGTTAGAACCTACTCTCGATTCTACAAACTCAAGTGGGTTAGGCACTGACATCAGAGAGCTGTCAAGGTGAAGTCCAAGGTCCTTGTGAGTCACAACGCCTCCACACTTGTTAAAAATTAAGACTTCCAACCACATCTCAGACCTACTGAATCATGGGTGGGTTGATGAATCCCATTTTAAATTAGATCCCAAGAGGACTTTGAAAGCCAACTAAAAAGGATCAACACTCTAAAGGAAATGACCCAATTACAGAAAGACACAGTGTGGAAGAGGAGCAGGTGAGTAAGACATCATATCCAAAGGACACAATTGACATCCAAGAGGAAGTGATGGAGTCCCACGCAGGAGGGTGGAACCGAGGCAGAAAATCAGAGTAAACAGCATGAAAGGTACATTACTTCTGAAGCCAGTATTCATACATGAATAGTCTTCACCAGGATAGGTCAGGAAAGACTCTATCTCCCCAAAGGGAGGACCAACCAGAACAAATCGTGCCAGAGACTAATTCTGAGAATTAAAGCAATCACAAGAGGAACAGTAGCAATCAGGTAACAATATGACATTCCAGGGTTATCACTTTTGGCTAGATCCCAGCTCTATTTGATAATAAAAAGCCCTAAGGAACAATGTAGAAGGCTGATGGGGAGCTGGGAGGAATGATTCAGGGCTTCATCTGTGTCAGTCAGGATTTGGTCACCAGAAAAGAAAGCCATTCTACTACTTTAACGTCAAAGGAATTTAATAAAGGTGGTCCCTGACTTAGCAATATTTCCATATAGATGGTTTGACTTCATGATTTTTCAACTCTAAATTGGTCAAAAGCATCAGCAGCCAATAGAAACCATACTTCAGACTTTGGATTTTGATCTTTTCCTGGATCAGTTATATGCAGTATGATACTCCCTCCTGATGCTGAACAGCAGGCAGCAAACCCCAGCTCCAGAGTCAGCCATATGATCACAAAAGTGAACAGGATATTTATAGCATACTGTGTTGCCAAACTATGATGCTCAGTAGTTAGCTATATTAAATGCATTTGCGACTAAATGATATTTCAACTTAAGATGGGCTTGTTGGGATGTAACCTGATGATAAATCTAGCAGCATCTGTATAATTAATAAGCTGCTTATGAAATTGTTGGAAAGGCTGGGAAAACAAGTCCTGAAATTCCAGGAATGATCACCAGAATTGCCAACCAATGTAGCTATTGTCTGTGCCACGTTCAGAAAACTGAGAAATAATCAGAAATAAGGAATAATCAGAATGAGGAAATGCCCAAAATGCTGGTTCCAGGCATGCAAGCAAAATAGCTGTCACTGGCACTCACAAAAGTAGGCTACCAGACCCTGAGGCCTCTGCTATATTGTCATGCGGAAAACTGGAGCCTCCATGTCCCTGCTTGCCAGTGTAAACAGCAGATATGCCACCTCTCTCTTGCTTCTGTCATCCAAATATCACATTCATATGTCTGCTTGGCAAAGGTTGGGTCACATGCAGAATCTGAAGGAGTTGGAGAAATGGAAGCTTCAGCTCTCTCTCTTATATAGCATGCTGCAAAGAAAAGAGGGGTGTAATGATATGCATCAGGATCTCTCTCTTGGCACCCTATTAACCTATAAACTTCTCCATAAGACTGGAAGCTCTCAGAGGCCAGGTACCTGACAGCTGTTTCACAAGCCCCAGCACTCAACAGAACATCGGACAACTAAGTAGCCAAAGGAAGGAAAGAAGGAAGTAAGCATGGAAGGAAGAAGCTCAGGACAAAGTCACGACAGAGGCAATAAGTGGAAAACATTAGGAAACTTAGTTCTGATAGTATTTAAAACCTAAGCTAAAAGGAAGCAGGGACAGATACCAATAATTCTTACTTCCCAGTAGCTTTTTAAGTCTGGTTTTCTTCATTTCCGTGTCTGTGAATTTAATACGGTTCACATTTCTTAGGTCTGGAAAACATCAACTGTTTTCTAATGGGTGCCCTCCCGATTTCTCCCAATTCTTCCTCATTCTAGTCCATTCTACACACTGAACCCTGGAATGAGTTTCCTAAAAGTGTTCCTCAAACTTTTTACTTGAAAATACTTCCAAAAAGAATTTTGCAAGATTTGTATCCTCTTGCACATTACCAAACTGACATTTACATTTTCTCATCCTAAGTTAACATAGTTGCAAAGGATGTAACTCCCAATTTGATGTAAATATTGTCATTTTAAAATAAAAAATTATAGTACTTAAAAATATATCTAATAGAATCTAAATATCACATCATCTATTTTTAAAAAATGCATGATCAAACTGTTCTTTAGTAGAGACTTTGCATCTTTCTTTTCTCTCTTGAGCTCATAATTCTATTCTGCTTTCACCAAAGAATTTCATTCTATTATGACATATTTTAATTCCTGAAAGGCTTTGGATCAATTATCTTACTTATCATAATGAAAGTATATATATCAAAATTATATGTTAATTCCTGTGACAATGAAGCTAGTTTTAAAATTATTCTAGATTGAGTTATCATTTTGATTATTATTAGCATACCCTTGATAAAGGCATGAATATATTAAAATTTTTGATAAGTAATTATCAAACAAAAAAGTAAGTTTTTATTTTAAACGTCTTTCTATTGAGTGGGATGAACCTAGTTGGTTTTGTTAAAATTAGGCCAAATATCTGTAGGTAAAAATTGTTTACTACTAAATTAAGACATGGGGGCTGGGATTGTGGCTCAGTGGTAGAGCGCCTGCCTCGCATGCATGAGGCACTGGGTTCGATCCTCAGCACCACATTAAAAAAAAATAAATCAATAAAATAAAGATATTGTGTCTATCTACAACTAGAAAAAATATTTTTAAAAAATTTAAAAAAAATAAATTAAGACAGGGTTCAACCTCAGTTTTATCCCTCTGCCTTTGTTTTATTATTCATGTAAATGCTAAGGATATTTGTTTGCATAAGTAGATGGGAACAGAAGCAATGCCTTCCATTCTTTTCACTCTGTCAGAATCACGACAAAAATCTTAAGACAAACTAGCATCAAATTTTGTTTTTAGGTCCGGGGTTATTTCTTCATGGTTAAGAGCAGATGCCTAGCGGGTGTGAAGCCATGAATTCAAACTGCATCACCACACAACAAATTATTTTTAATAATCTTTTCATTTATAATTCAATTGTAAAACTTCCTATGATTTTATCGAAAGCAAACTAAGAAACCATCTAACTGCAAAAGAGCTTGTTACTCATTCATTAATATGACTCCTTTCTCAACACCAATACCAATCACTATACTATGTTTCCAATTACCCCAGTGGGTTCCAGAAGTTTCTCTACCCTAGGGACACTGTAATCAGATTAGGGTGATGTGAGATAATGGGGGAGTGGTATGTGAAAGAGGAAATGGAAAAGATGTGTTCTCAGGTAGGTCAGTTTAAAGAAAGGCAAAGAGAAAATGAATATCCAGAATTTGATTCCCTTAAAACTCTTCTTGGTCTTCATATCCTTTGTAAAGTGTTCATACAGCACACTAGTTTGAAGACCACTGTGTGATATTTCTCTATTAGTATAAAATACTCATAATTTGAAATTGAATGTTAAAAGGATGAGAATGACTAAACATTTAAATCTCAAATGGTATATTTGTGCTTTTAAAGAGCTTACTATTAGTATAAGGGACTTGGCAATTTGTAAAACCTATGTATACTGCCAATTTCCTTGATGTTAGAAGTAATGTATATTTTTATATTTTGTATTTTTTTAAAAGCTGTCATAAGATCAACAGTGCATCTTACAACTTGAGGAAATATGCTTCTAAATAAGGGGCAAGACAGGAGCAGAGTGGTGCTCTATTGTTGTCGATCCTACCATTATATATTCAAACTTCCTACAAAGCTTGGTTGTCAGTCCTAAATGTGCCCAGGACTCCTGTTCCCAGGCTTGCCCTCTAGAGAGGCCCAGCCAGAATGTCCAAGATTCAGATTCAGGGATCCTTAGGTCAGTCTTTGGGACGCATTCACTTAAAAGGAAAGCATGTTGGAAAATGTATAAATTGCAATTTGTAGCAGTGATTCATAAAATGAAAAAGTTAAGAACTAGGGTCTGTTAATTAGCTGGCTCAAGCAGAGTATACACATGATGAATTCAGCATTCATTTGCACCAGAGGAGCATATGATGCCTGTGGTGATATCACCCAGGATTTCTGAGGTCCTGAGTTGAGCCCAGAGACTGATAAACTTGCCCTGTGCTCATGGTCTATGGGCTTTCTAGGGTAGGTCCTTATAAAGAACTCACATTTCCAGCATACTACAGTGATGCAGCCATATCAATGTTTATAGCAGCTCAATTCACAATAGCTAAACTATGGAACCAACTTGGGTGCCCTTCAACGGATGAATGGATAAAGAAACTGGTATATACACACAATGGAATATTATTCAGTCTTAAAGAAGAACAAAATTATGACATTTGCCAGTAAATGGATAGAACTGGAGAATATTATGCTAAGCAAAATAAGCCAATCCTGAAGAACGAAAGGCCTAATGTTTTCTCTGATATACAGATGCTATTTCATAATAAGGGGCTGGAGAGAATAGAGGTATTTTGAACTAGACAGAGGGGAATGAGGGGAGGGGAGGGAGTATGGGAGTCAGAATGATAGTAGAATAAATTGGACATTATTACCCTACCTGCATATATGACCTGTGTAACTCTACATCATGTACAACCAGACGAATGAGAAGTTATACTCTATTTATGTATGATGTATCAGAATGCACTCTACTCTCATGTATAACTAATTAAAACAACAACAAAAGAAAGAACTCAGATTTCCCCCACCTACGGAGGAAGTACCAAACCAACAGTGTTAAAGTGTACTCTGTATCTTTATATTTGTAGGAATGATTATCCCTTTGCCACAAGTGTAAGATGAAGTGTAACTACAATGTGAATTTATTTTTTTACTTTTTATTATTGAAATTTTCAAACATATGCAAAAATAGACTGGTACAATGAATCCCATATGTCTGCCAACATATGACTAATATTATTTCATCTATATTCCCCACACTACTCTCTCCTCCCCTCACTGTGTTATTTTAAAGCAAATTCCACATCCTTTCATCTTTATTATTCCAGTATATAAATGACTTTTTTGGGGGAGGTGGTACTGAGGATTGAACCCAAGGGTGCTCTACCACTGAGCTACATCCCCAGCTCTTTATATATGTATATATATGTATATATATATAAATATGTATAGATATAGATATACATATATATAATTTACTTATTCATTTTGAGATAGGGTCTCACTAAGTAGCTGAGGTCCTCACTAAGCTACTGAGACTGGACTTGAACTTGTGATCCTCTTGCCTCAGCCTCCCAAGTCACTGGGATTATAGGTACATGCCACCAAGCCTGGCTCCTACCTTAATTTTAACTATACTATTATTTGCACATTCAAAGAAGGGTTCTCAAAAAAAAGGGGGGTTCTCAAAAAAAAGGAACAAGGAAGGGTTCTCAAACAATCATCTTAAAAGACTATCAACAATGTTAGTTTTTCTCTTTTTTTTTGGTACTGGAGATTGAACTCAGGGGCACTCGACCACTGAGCCACATCCCCAGCCCTATTTTGTGTTTTATGTAGAGACAGGGTCTCACTGAGCTGCTTAGCGCCTTGCTGTTGCTGAGGCTGGCTTTGAACTTGGGATTCTCCTGTCTCAGCTTCCCTAAGTGCTGGGGTTACAGGCTTGTGCCACCGCACCCAGCTGCTAGTCTTTCTTAAAACATTTTTGGAATATATCTGATCAGGATTACTTTCAAGTCTTGCTATGTCCCAAATCTATTTTTGCATGTTTCAAGACTAGGTATCCCAAATCATGACCAATCTTCACTCTGCATAGCCACACTTGACTTGAAAACAACCATAAATATTTTAGGAAGAAACCACAATGAATAGTGAGAATAATCAGACTGAGCAGTAATGATTTTTTTGTTTGTTTTTGTTACTTGGAAGTGAACCCCGTGCTCTACCACTGAGCTACACCCCACAGTCTTTCTTTCTCTCTACCTTTTTTTTTTTTTTTTCTACCTTTTTTTTTTTGAGACAGGGTTTTGCTAAATTACCCAGGCTTCCCTTGAAAATATATTCTTCCTGCTTCAGTCTCTGGATTATAGGTGTGTACCAGCTGGGATTATAGGTGTGTACCACTGTACCTGGATGAAGTACTGTTTTGTTTTTTTTTAAAGGGGTAATATGCACCCAGAGGCACAAGTTGTATTTCTTTCATGAAAGGAGTCTGATGCTTGTAAAGCAGCTTAGAAATTACCTACTCAATGATGAGAGATGCTAATAAGAGAAAGAGTGCTGTTGCATTGCAGCTGAGCAGGAATAGAACTAAGAAAATGTGAGAAGCAGCTGAGAAAGTCAGCAAACTGGGTAAGGGAAGGTATGTTTAATCTTTGTACCCTAAATACTCAGATTCTTGGCCACTTTGGGGATTTATCTTGTATTTCAGGGCTTCATGTTTTGCAAACAATGTTCCCTGTGATTGGAATGCCTACTCCCACTGGGTGGGCCTACTGAGTCAATCTCTAGTCATCCTTTAAGGCTTTGATCAAATATTAGCACATTCTTGGGCTCTCTGGCACAATTAATTTTTCCATTGTCTAGCCCCAGTTGCACTTAGTAGGTATCTGTTTTAGGTATCTCTGACTATTTCTATTTTTCAGATATATCTATATTCCCCCAATTAGATAAGGAGCTTCATTTTTCTATCTTTGGTACTTGAACAGTGACTGGCACATGGTGGGCCTTCAGTTATTATTTATTACACAGACAGTATTAATCTGTGTATCTTTACATGCTTTAGACCCTGAGATGTCCTCAAATGTAGCAAACTAGTTTCTGCAAACCCAATCTCTGGAAGTTCCAGTGCAAAGTTATGACACAGAACTGCCCAAAGAAATGTTGGTGATTTATTTTCCTTTCTTTTTAAAAATTAATTTTCCAAATAATTTTTTTTAATTTCATGGTTTTATTTTTACTTTTATTTGCGGGATTGACAGTTGAAGAATTAATGAATAAAGTATACATTGAAACTGTATACATCAAATTTATTTCACCCACATTCTTCTCAAAATAAATTGGAAACCAGAACACAAAACACAAAAATGAATCACCTGCTTCGAAGGAAATAGATGACTGACATCGAGGTCATTGTGTATAAAAGCTATAGAATGTTGGAACAATTGAACTATTGAAATCTGGAACTTAATATGCTCTCTTGTCAGGGTGATTCATAGACTCCTCTTTCTCTCTTACCTTCTGTCCCAGGGCAGGAAAAGGCCCCATTGGTTCCTACTCAAAGGCTCAACCTGGCCTTTGGTTTTGGTGGGAACTATAGACGTCTCTTCCAGCACTGTGCCAGCATGTGCCACACCTACCACACCTGTGGCATAGTCCCAGGCCAAGAAGTAAAAGAGCACGTGGGTAGCTATGTGGGTAGAGAAAAGAAAGGAAGAGCCCTCTGTAAAGGACGATTGCTTCAGATATCATCAGTTTTTTGCTGAACCTGAATTTTATCGGCAATAAATAAAGCCTTCTGAGCACCAGATGGCTCAAAGCATATTTTCGTAATAGTCTTTTTCCCTCCTTTTTTAAATCAGAAAATCCACAGAAATTTTTGCAAACCTTCTTTTCAGATGGTAAAAATTCTATGAAACTATGTTTGAATGTAAATAATCTGTGTTAAAAACAGAAGAAACCAGGACTTAAGTAGTTGAGCAACAGGTTTGCTTGGTTTTAATGGTTATATTGCACAACCTGGGCAAGGCATCCCATGACATAAAAGACTGTTACAACTCAACTTGGAAATCCAGCCAGACCACCCAAGGACTTACAAAAGCACTCCAGATTCCACAACATAGGAGCCATTTCTCTGACCTTGTGACACATGGTCATGGATGCTGTGACTATTTCTTTTCTTTTCTTTTTTTAAAATATGTTTATTTTATTTATTTTTATGTGGTGCTGAGGATCGAACTCAGTGCTTCACGCATGCGAGGCAAGCGCTCTACCACTGAGCCACAATCCCAGCCCCTGTGACTATTTCTTAACTGGAAAATATTTGAGATAAATTAGCATTTGATTTTTGTTAGTTTTATAAAGGGAATGTATTGGTTTTTTTAAACAGAAAAAATCTAAAATTATAGCTTAGAAATGAAAGTAAAGAATACAGAAAAGATGCAAATCAAATAACAGTACCATTTATATTTTGTTTGAAAGCATCATATTTTAATAAAGGTCATCTAAGTTAGAAGGAAGGATATAAAATTGTCCCTGTTTACAAATGACATGATCATATATAGAAAAAACCCTAAAAATTCCACCAAAACACTTTTAGAACTACTAAATAAAGTCAGTAATGTTTCAGGATTAAGAAAAAAAACCAAAATACAAAAATAGTTTTTTCATATGTCATTAGCAAACTCTCTGAAAAAAGAAGGCGCAGTGGCGCACACCTATAATCCCAGCACTTTGGGAGGCTAAGACAGAAGAATCTAGAGTTCAAAGCCAGCCTCAGCAATGGCGAGGGGCTAAGCAACTCAGTGAGACCCTGTCTCTAAATAAACACAAAATAGGGCTGGGAATGTGGCTTAGTGGTCAAGTACCCTGAGTTCAATCCTTGGTACCAAAAAAAAGAATTCAAGAAAGTAGACCCATTGACAATACCAACAATAAACAAACAAACAAGTAATAAATTTAGCCAAGGTGGTGAAAGCTTTCTATAATGAAAACTAAAACATTGATGAAAGAAATTGAAGAGAACACATTATAAATATTTGAGGTGATGAATATGGCTACTTATCCAGATTTGACTATTATAATGGTTGAATCAATGAAAAGATATTCAGTGTTCACGGAGTGGAAGAATCAATATTGATAAAGTGTGCATGCTACCCAAAGTAATATATGGATTCAATACAATCTCTATCAGAATACCAATCACAGGGCTGGGATTGTGACTCAGTGGTAGAGCGCTTGCCTCGCATGCGTGAGGCACTGGGTTCGATCCTCAGCACCACATAAAAATAAATCAATAAAGATATTGTGTCCACCTACAACTAAAAAATATTTTTAAAAAAATACCAATCACATTCTTTGAAGAAATAGAAAAACAATCCTAAAATTTGTATGGAACTACAGAACTGCAAAAGATTTTGAATAGCCCAAACAATCTAAAAGTAAAAGAAAAGCCTGGATGTTTTACCCATCTGGTTTCAAAACATTCTATAGCAACCAAAACAGCAGGATACTGGCATAAACACAGACATATAGACCAATGTAACAGGATTCATAACCCAGAAATAAAGCCAGACATTTGAAATCAAACCATCTTATTTTTGACAAAGGCCCCAAGAATGCACAGTCTAAGGAGGACAATCTCTTCAATAAATGGTACTGGGAAAACTGGACTTTCACACACAGAAGAATGAAATCAATCCCTGTTTTTCACCATATAAAAAAATCAACTCAAAATGGATGGAAGGCTTGAGACCCAAAGCTATGAAAATTACTAGAAGAAAACAGGGGAAATGCTTCATGACTTTGAACCAAACAAAGATTTTTTGGATAAGATTGCAAAACACAAGCAACTAAGACAAAAATTGACAAATAAGATTGAACTAAAAAGTTTCTGTATAACAAAGGTAACGATCAACAGAGTGAAGGACAACCTACAGAATAGGAGAAAATAGTTGCAAAATATGTGTCTGATAAGGAGTTCATATCCAGAATATACAAGGTACTCAAACAACTCAACAGTAGAAAATTACAACAAAAAACCAATAAGAGCAAAACAAACCAAAAAACAGGCAAAAGACTTGAACAAACATTTCTCAAAAATAGACATATAAATAACCAATGGGTATTTGAAAAAATGCTCAACCAACATCACTAATCATCAGGTAAATGCAAATCAAAACCACAATGAAATATCATCTTGCCTCAGCTAAAATGGCTATTACCAAAAAGACAAAAATAAAACAAAACAAAATTAATGTTGGTGAAGATGTGGAGAGTGGGAAATTCTTGAATGCTGTTAATGGGAATGTAAATTAGTACAGCCATTATGGAAAACAGTATGGAGAGTTTCTCAAAATACTTAAAATATAATTACTACTTGATCCAGCAAGCCCACTACTAGGTATGCATCCAAATAGAATGAAATCAGCATGTTAAAGAGATATCTGCACTCTCATGTTTATTGAGCACTATTCACAATAAATATGAAATGAAATAAACCTAAGTGTCCATCAACAGATGAACAGACCAAAAATGTGGAATACAAATCAGCCATAGAAAAGAATGAAATCCTGGGTGAACTTCTTTCAAGGTCAATCTTCATAGGTTAAGTAAAATAAGCCAGGCACAGAAAGACATACTGCATGATTCACTCATAGATAGAATCTAAAGAAAAAAAAAATGATCTCACAGAAGTAGAGCAGAATAGTGGTTTTCACAGGCTGGGAGGGTAGTGGGGTAGAGGGTGAGAAGTTGCTCAAGAGGTACAAAGTTACAGTTAGTTTAAAAGAATAAATTCTGGCATTCTATTACAGAGAATGACTATAGCTAACAAGAATGTATTACTTATTTCAAGATAGCTAGAAGAGAGGACTTTGAATACTGTCATTACAAGGAAATTGTAAATATTTGAGATGATGGATATGGCTACTTACACAGATTCAGCCATTATACAATGTATAATGTATTGAAACATCAACTGTACCCCAGAACATATATAATTATTAATGTGTCAACTAAATATCATAAAAAAATCTTTAAAAATGAAAATGAAAACTCACTCTTTCCTAAGAATGAAAAAGGAATCTGAAAGGCATTAGTGATTTGTCAAGGTTGTAAATCAGTAAATGGTGAACTTGAATTTGAAGTTCAAGGTTGTAGTAACTCAAGGCTCATTTTTTTTTGTTTTTTTTTTTTAATTTTATTTTGCTACACCACATTTATGACAGGCACTATATTTGGGAATGTGATATCTGTAAAAACTGAAGAGAGGAAAGAGGAGGAGGAGGAGAAGGAGAGGAAGAGGAAGAAGGAGGAGAAGGAGAAGAAAAAATATTTTGATTATTACATATAAGGAATTTTACATTCTTAATTTAAAAAGAGGAAAAGTAAAATATTCAGGACCCCCTTCTATCTTTGGAAATATCTAATTCCAGAAAGCAATATTTAATTTTGTTTACAGATTTCTGAGAAATTTAATTTATTAAATTTTCAGAGAAAATAAATTTAAGATATTTAAATGATTTTTCAAAATGTATATATTAATAATTGGCTCTGAGGATCAATGTGCCAAATTGAGATTTATTTTTCCCAAAGGAGGTTTTATTTTTCTTTTCTTTTTTTTAAAATATTGTTTTAGTTGTAGATGAACACAATACCTTTATTTTATTTATTTATTTTTATGTGGTGCTGAGGATCGAACCCAGTGCCTCATACTTGCTAGGCAAATGCTCTACCACTGAACCACAACTCCAGCCCCTTATTTTTATTTTCTGGGTCCAACTTTTGCATATGGAAATTCAAAACCATTCATTTTACTTGTTAATCGTTAATTCAGTTCACATTAATAATGAGAACTTTTATATGAAAATCCAATTTATGACCTTGTACTTGCCTGGGAGAACCACTCTAAAAGGATGAGAGAGAATTTAATACCTTTATTACTTCTTTCAAGGTCAATCTTGATAGGTTAAGGGCAGACTTAATGCTTGATTTGGATTTTTTAGCTATTTCTAAATAAATCCTGCTTTAAAAGTCAACTAGTTGCATCAAGAGATCAATTACTTTCTATAAAACTTTCTAAACTCTTTTTTTAAACTTTTTATTTTTTAATAACCTCAAACTTACAGAAGGGTTGAAAAACATAGGACATCACCCAGATTCACCAACATACATATATTTTTTTGTACCAGGGATTGAATGAACCCAAGGGCACTTAATCACTGAGCCACATCCCAGACTTTTTTTTTTAGAAAGGTCTTGCTACATTGCTGAGTCTAGCTTTGAACCTGTGACCCTCTGCCTCAGTCTGACAAGCCACTGGGATTACAGGTGTGCACCACTGCACCTAACCAGATTCACCAAATTTTAACAGTTTGACAAATTTACTTTAGTACTGGCTTTGCCAGTTTCTGACTCTACAGAATCTATATATCTTTGCATTTGTGTGCATATATATTATTTATATAAAAGTCAATCTCCTACATAATTAGGAAAGCTAACATTCACACAATAGTATATTAATATATTATCCATATTCAAGCTTTGCCAGTCTCCTAGTAATTATTTTTATGGTTTTTTTCCCCTACTCCAAGATCCAATCCAGGATCACTCATTGCAATTAGTTATCATATCTTTTAATTTCCTTTAATCTGGAAAGTTTCCCAGACTTTTTCTGACTTTCAGCACATTAACAATTTTTAAGAATATAGTCTCAGTTACTAAGGAGACTGAGGCAGAAGATTGCAAGTTCAAGACTAGCCTCAGCAACTGTCTCAAAATAAAGAATAAAAAGGGCTGGGGATGTAGCTCACAGTACATGAGTTCATGTAGCACCCCTGGGCTCAATCCCTAGTACCAGAAGATGGGGGTGGGAGGTTGGGGGTATTAGTTTTTATAGAATATTCCCCAATTTGGATTTCTTTCAAGTTTCCTCAGTTTTAGATCAAAGTACCTATTTTTTGCAAGAATATTTAGTGAATAATAATGTGTCCTTAATGCAGCACAGCAAGGGGCATATGATGAAAGTTTTCTTATTAGTGATGTTAATTTGATCACTGGGTTAAGGTGATGTCCATTAGCAAAACATAAATTTCTGGCAGCATAAAAGGCAATAATTAGATAAAATTTTAGAATTTTTTTGTGGACAGTTTTCTGAATGTCAAAATTTCATATTTACTGACAAAATACACAGCACATAAAATAAGGAAATATATAGGCCCTACTATTAATTGAAATAACAGGGATCCAGGTAACAAATATTACTTTTTTTAATCAAGACTAATTAGACTATATGATCTAATGAAAATAATTTTGATTTATTTTATGCATACTTCCTTTAAGATACTTTACATACATTGTTTCTAAACCTTATTACAGGCATAAAAGATTTTAATTTTAGTCCCATTTTGCATATAAAGAAACTGAGGCAAAAATAATGATTCTTTCTGGCTTTTATAGGTAGTAAGTTGAAAGAATAAGATTTGAGCCCAAATTTACCCCAAACTCAAACTTCTGCTTGTTTTATCATGTTACAATTATTTTAAATGAGAAATCCTAGTTTCTATCAAAATTAAACATAAATGTTACTAATTTTTCTCCATATTAAAGTAGATTAACTTTTGAGGGGAATTTTTATAAAATTCTAACAGTAAAATTTTAAAAGTGTATTTTAAAATAGGCACTGAAAACAACAGACATCTGGTTTGTCGGGTTTAAGTAGGATTGTGTATACATGGAACTTTTATTTACCATATATCTCCCTCTTTATTGCAGATGTTAATTTTTCTTTTCCATATTTTTATCATTTAGCCTTATCTATCTTTCTTTCTAGATATTTAGATCTCTGGATATCTTCCCCCACCCTTCTCTCTCATTCTGGCCTCTTTCCTTTTTTCAAACATTTTTCCACCTTTTCAAAGTTACCTCCTTTCATATTATTCATAGCTCACTAGGACTTGTGCATTGAGGATAGTCTTAAAGGATCAGTCCTCAGCCCTATGCCAATTAGCACTTCCTTTAATATTTTGAATGATGATAATTAAAAGTAATTCTAAAGGGGCCCCGTGGCTCACTCCTGTAATCCCAGCAGCTAGGGCCTCTGAGGCAGTAGGATCGCAAGTTCAAAGCCAGCCTTGCAAAAGCGAAGCGCTAAGCAACTCAGTGAGACTCTGTCTCTAAATAAAATATAAAATAGGGCTGGGATGTGGCCCAGTGGTTTAAGCGCTCCCAGGTTCAATCCCCTACCCCCACACTCGTACCAAAAAGAAAAAA
Source organism: Geosciurus inauris (assembly GCA_004024805.1). NCBI lineage: Eukaryota > Metazoa > Chordata > Mammalia > Rodentia > Sciuridae > Geosciurus > Geosciurus inauris. Next base: position 38,679 of record PVHX01016048.1, read on the forward strand.
GAAAAAAAGAAATCCCAAACTGGGTGGAGTAGCTACAACCTAGGAAAATTGCATTCAAATGAAAACTTCTGATAAGAGAAAACGCATGGGGAGAAACAGAAGACACTGTGGGATAATAGGAGTGTAATTACTTCAGGGAAGAAAAACTCTGTTTAAGCACAAGGTGGCATAGGATGTACTTTATACAAGTATATTAGAAAAGAATAGAGGATTAGAGCAATTCTCATTCTAAACATGAATCAACAAAGTAAGACATTCAAAAATAAGTGAATATTGTTATGTATGAACAATGTAAAATTTACTATGAGGTTATCCTTCCTTTGTTCTCAGCATTGGTTAGGTCTTGGTTACAGCAATGTTTCTATTTTGGCTTTACACATTTAAAAATGTATGCATTTTAAAGAAATATCAAAAAATAACTGTCTATAGGTATATTATAGATTAATTAGCAATTCTAAGGAAAGACAACCAAGATCTTTCAAGGACATATAATCAGATCCATAAGGACACACTTAAATTGAGGTAACTGGTCTACTGTGTCTTTCAGAGCTATTAATATGGACTGTAATAAAACAAAACTTTTCATATAAGGCCATGGAAATATTATTCATGGAACCAAAGACTATTTGGACTACAAGATCTAATAGTAATAGATATGATTTGTTGCAATAGATACAAATGGATATAGCCAGGTAAGGACTTTGTTATTGTTATTTCTACACAGGCCTGAAAATCTGTAATTTTAGCCCCAACTTCTAACGCCTTTCAGTAATAAGCATTTTATTCCTTAATAAATAGGTGCTTGCTTTAAAAAGTAAATGCTGACTGGAGAGGCAAATCGTTTTTCAATCATTCAAATCTAACTAAAAAATATTTCATTGGATAATCATTTTGCTTTATTCCCTAAACCCAATAAGAGGTTGCTCTAATGGGAGATGGAAAAGGAATAAAATAATTTGAGGGTACTGAGATTTCATGGGCAGCCAGTGTGAATTGGGCATCAAAGTGGGATTAATTTGGGGCTGGGGAGTAGAGCACTTGCCTAGCAATCTCAAAGCTCCAGGTTCATCCCCAGCACTGTGGGAAAAAAAGAAAAGAAAAAAGTGGGATTACTCCCATTTAAAGGGTAAGGTGAGCACATTACAATTTGTTCTGGTACCTTACATGATCACAACCATTCCACTAAGCATTATCTGCCAGAGCTTGGGAAAGCTCCCTAGTGAGCCAGTTTCTGTCCAGCTTGTCCCAGTTCGCACAACAGCCAGAACAAGAGAAAACGTAGTAGGAGTCATATACAGTAAGTGCAAAGATGAATTTCCTCCTTAAAAAGATGAGTAAACACTGGGACCAGCCACTTAAAAAGAAGTAATCTGTGAACTCTCCACCTTCAGAGAAGTCATTCTCTCTTGGGGAAAAGTTCTCTGATAGGAAGAAGCTCTGCAGAACATGTGCCCCTGGTCGGACATGACTGGAGACCATAGGGGAGGACAAGCTTTGATTTGAATGAAAGACAGAGGAGTGGTCTTTAAAAAAAAATGTAATACTATGAGTTAAGTATTCATTTCTGTCCAAAGCAAAAGTAGATATTATAACATTGCAGGAGATTTTTATTCCACAAAAGATCTAGTAAACCATCTGGAGCACCTTACAGTTCAGGTTTTCAGATATACTGATTTCTTATTTTAATGAGGATACCTCTCATAATTTTAGATAATTTTGGATAACAGAAGCACTTCCAGATGTGAATTGGTGAAGAAGAGGATAATCTAGGGGAATCTCATACTTTTAACATATGCCTTTATGATTTCTCTAACTTCTCAAGTTGCCCTCAACAAGTTTATAAGTATATGACTAGAAAACAAGGGAGTTGGGGGGAAATACCGGTGGGGAGCCCAGAAAAGCACAAGCAGCTGGATTTTGCTCACTGAGTTCACTGATGATTATCCCACTATCCCACTGCCAGCAACGACCTTTTTGCCACAAAAAAAAAATAACAATTATTATTACAGCGTCCTCTTCACTATAATGTGAATGCCTATAATATATTAGGCAAAGAGTTAAATTGACCCAACAATTTCACAACTTACCTCCATTTGAAAGCACATTAACATTCTTTCTTTTTAAAATATTTTTTAGTTGTCAATGGATCTTTTATTTATTTATTTATTTGTTTGTTTATTTATTTATTTATTTATTTATACGTGGTGCTGAGTATCGAACCCAGGGCCTCACACATGCCAGGCAAGCGCTCTACCACTGAGCCACAACTCCAGCCCCGACACATTAATATTCTTTCTTGGTATTTTTGCGTGTGTAAAACTGGTGTGCCATGGAAGTTGAACTAACTCAATGATCTGTAAAGTCTCTTCCAATTCTGAGAGTATGTATTCCTGTGTCTCTCCAGGCTAACAGTGCTACCTGTGGACAATGGAATCAGGTTCTGGCTGTGAGCTTTCTTACTGTGGGGGTTTGGGAAGGCTGCCTAACCCGCTTCGGAGCCAGGTGTCTCATGTTATTGCTATCCTTACAACATTCACTTGGTTCACCTTGTTGGCCAAGTTACTTAAGAGTCTGTTTGCTCATGTATGAGGTGCTATGGATGGGACTTGAGAACATATAATACCTAAAAAAAAAAAAGAAAAAGAAAGAAAAAGAAGGCTGGGCTATAGCTCAGTTGGTAGAGTGCTTGCCTTGCATGCACAAGGCCCTGGGTTCAATCCCTAGCATTATGAAAAAAATAGAAAAGCCCCAGGGTACTGTTTCATCTCATAGTGTCCTTCACAGGAGAGCCTCAGTAAAGTTAAGCTCATCTTTTCTGTTGTCTTTGGAGATGCTCCTCGCCCATTCCAACGAATATCACATGCAATTACCCAGGAAAACAAAGGGTGGAAGTTGAGAAAAGTGATAGATTCATGCTTGAGAGTTGGATATAGGCCTTGCATTACAATTTTTTACTTTTTATCATTTATCACTCATTGTAATCAGAACCAGCTGGCAGGTATGTTAGCTCTCTGGGTTCCCAAAGCCAAGTGTCAAAATAAATACAAGTGAACTTGACCAGAAACACCTGTTTTTATTAGAACTGCAAATGGCTGGATCAAATAGCCAGATAAAAGTTTATGCAAGTCTGAAGCTTTTTCTGGGTATTTTTAATTCCTTGCCCACTATTGTTTCAATTATTTATCTTATTAACAACATAAAATGTTCTTTCCAAAATGAAGTCTTGTATTTTCCTTGAAATTTTTTTTATTTTTTAGCCATATATCTTCACTTTACTATAGGTAAAAATGAGCTAGCCATACACCTCATGAAAACAGTAGTTGAATTCAGAATTCAATACTCATACATTTCAGAGAGTGAATTTACAGTAAGTATAATTTTTCTTTAGGTCAAGTGGATATGCACATTATGTATAATTGCTTAAGGACTATCTAGAGATGAGATGTTCATGAATATTTGGGGGCATGTAACAGAACAAGAATGTATGCACGATATCAATAAATTCAGCTGAATTAATGAACATAAGAGATCTCAGAAGTTTGGTAAGTCTCAAAATGTGTTGTATTTAATAATCTCTTTTGCTAAGAAATTATTTGTTTACTAAAAATAAGTATTTGTTTACTGAGTGGGATACTTAAGAGAGAGAGCAATTACCGAGTCTATCCTTGTTCACATACCATCATTTCAAAATTGCAAAATTATTTTACATCTTCTTCAACCTTCATAGAAATCTATTTAACAGTACATTCTTGAACTTCTGCCAAAAGCCTATGCTGAAATGACCATATGAGAGATATTTTAACATCTTTTACAAAATTGCGGTTTGATAATACTTTTGTTTCTTTAATATTGTCCATAACAAGATCTGTATGCTAAATTTTTTTTAGTTCAGTGCCAAATACAATACTTAAAAAAAAAAAGAAAATACAGTATTTATTTTGCTCCATTAATATGCTTCATTTTAGTAGTTAGTAAAAACTATGCAACTTAAATCTGTTTGCCAAAAAGTCCAGAGTTAAGTTTTTGTTCTTTTTCTCTTGTTTGTTTATTTATGATGCTAGTGATTGAACCCGGAGGTGCTCTACCACTGAGCTACATGCCCAGCCCTTTTAATTTTTATTTTTGGAAAGGGTCTTGCTAAATTTCCTGAGAGGCTGGCCTCAAACTTGCAATCCTTCTGCCTCACCCTCCCTAATCATTGGAATTATAGGCATAAACTATTGTGCCTGGCTCTCTTGTTTATTTAAAATGTGCCTCTGTGCTTTATTATAATCTACTTCAAATCTTTTCAGAAAGAATACAGATAAATACATGTTGTCAAACAATGTAAATTATTTTTTCTTAATTTGGCAATTACTATAATTAAAGCTAACATTATGCCTAGACTTACTGTGTTAAAGCTTAAATTTGAATAAAACTCTTAATAAACAGTGCAACAACATAAGCAGGAAATGCTGGGGTGTGAGTTTACTTAGATGTAAGCTACTGTCACACTTCCCAGCAGTACATATGGTTGTTACCTCCAAATGTGTCCAATATCTCCAAATACTAATACTCATATGTACACTATTAGTATACTTCATGTACTTCAAATATGCTGGAAAATTCACTTAATTTATACTATTGACCAATTGGTTTTATACCTGGATTTGAAAAAATCTTAATTGTTCCCCGGATTTATAGTAGAAATAAATAAATCTGACAATACTTCTGCATGTGGTCTCTGAAGTTTTTATCTGGGTGTGGTCTGCAAGATTGATTTTGATTAACTAAATAATTGAAGTCATCTTGAAATTATCTTAGCTATGCAAATTTACACAAATATACTTGTTGCTGGGCACAATGGTGCAAGCCTATAATCCCAGAACTTAGAGAGGCTGAGACAGGAGAATCGTGAGTTCAAATCCAGCCTCAGCAATGGCGAGGTGCTAAGGAACTCAGTGAGACCCTGTCCCTACATAAAAAAACACAAAATAGAGCTGGGGATGTGGTTCAGTTGTCGAGTACTCCTGAGTTCAATCTCCAGTACCAAAAAAGAAAAAAATAAATAAATAAATACTTGTCATCCTTGATGAAAAGCTAATGAATAACACTGTACTGGAGCATTTTCCTTGACTTCGCCTTAGTGATATTTTGTGTCAGAAAGTCTTAGCTCTGGAAGCCACTGTGTGAGAACTAGAGTTCCCATGAATCTATTTGTAGACATTTCAATGGTACTCTGGTGCTAATAAAATTAGGGGACAAATGTTCCAGTCATCATCATCTATGAACTCTGAATTGGCTACTTATGAGTAATAAAATTAATATTAGTGGTGAGAAGTATAACTGTAAGAACCAAAATGGAAGTCCCCTCTGAGAGTGCTGACACCAGGTCATTTCTGTGAAATAAGCTAGGCCTCTTCTAGGTCAGTTTCAGGTGCATCATGAAAGAAGGCCAGCTCTAAAATTAAAATTCTGGCCATTTCATGAAAATTTGGAAGGAATGATCAAGTGATAAAAACTGAATGAATTACTTTCACTTCCTTTTGGCTTTCTATTCAGGAACCCATTAGTTAAGCAATTCTATTCTTGCAAGAGGAAGTTCATCACATCCCCAACTTAGAAAATCATTAAAACAAATATATATGCTGAGAAAAACATGCTCATGGGAGATTACCTAAAGGATAAGAAATCAAACCATCCCTCTAAATATCCAGTCACAAACTGGAATCAACTTGGCTTACAGTAGTAATTTATCTGACCCACACAGTATTTTTAACAATTTTAACCAACACTGAAAAAAATTGAGAGTTCATATTTAGATGATCTGGCAACAATGTACCAGTATCCCCACATGGCAACACCTGCAGGAGCTGAGAAATGGCTGCTGCTCCGTTCAGTTAGGACAGAGGGCCCTGTGGTCACAGTACACAAACACATACACACACCCTATTATCATCTCATATTCAG
>PVHX01016049.1:0-44910 GCA_004024805.1 Geosciurus inauris
TTTTTTTTTCCCCTCAGCTCATCTCTGCAGAATTATTAGAGTAAATAAGAAACCACTTTTCTGCCATCCATTGTTATACATTCTAAGCTTAAGATAAAAGTGGTTCTTCGCATGACTGAATCAGTTACAACTGATGGGCTAAAGCCAAATAGGTTGAAGACAATCTTCCAAACACATCAGTGGAATAGAATTTCTTGGAAATGTAAAACACTTTCCCAACAATGTTCACGACTTTGATTTTTGAGAAGAATTTTATATGCTGGACCACTTTTGAGCCTCTGTCGTTTTCCCCCATTGCCCAAAAGCTAGGCAGCCACTGATTGCATTGTGACCTGAATACCACGTGGAGTCTGTAAAACAGTAATACTTACTTTGTCCTTGAATGAAGTTCACCTCCAAGGTTTATGGGTACACTTGATTTGGGAGTATGGGAGCTGTGTTTTCTATGTGTTTAGGGTAAGGAAGAAAGTATAAAGAAAATTCTTGTCCAGTTTCATTCAAAAGTAATTTAATGAGAAAGGGATGACTTTTAAACCATTACCCAAACTAAAATTCCCCTTTGCAGCCAGCTGGACAACAGCAGGGAGGGGGCAGGGTGTGGAATGGGACATGAGGTTTATATCTTTGCCTTTTAACATATTGAAGATTTTGCAAACTTATCTCTTTTGGAGAAAAATATCCCCTTAATGTTGGCCTTCTGTAAGCAGAATGGTAAGTGCAATAGTTGTAAATCTACTTGACACTATAATAAACCGAACTGAACTTTTCCAAGTTCCTTTCTTAGATTAGACTGAATTTTTAAGATTGGAATGGAATCTTATCTTCATATCTCAAATTCCTTGTACCATATAGGTTGGTTGCTTGGTTGATTGGATAGATGGATGGATGGGTAGGTGAATTTCACATATAGCAATACTACCTTAGCTCTACACACTATCTTTCCTCTTTAATTCATTGGCAAAATCTATATTGAAACAAAATCCACAGTTACGTATGATTTGCCTCTATTATGTTCTGGTTTTTGCTTGCCATTTATTTCCCACTCAGCAGATTGAAAGCAAAAATGTAACCAGTGCGTTTTCATAGGTAATTTCTTACTCTGAATATTGATTGAATTCAAGGTGAGACTCAACCATGTTTAAATAGAAACATATTTATGCCCAATTAATTGTATAGGGGAGAAATAAGAATGCATTCTGTTTCCTTCCAGGAATTTCAGGTAGAAACTTGATATTGTTCATCTAAGCCTCCACAAATCCCAAATGTCTGAATCCTTTCTCATTGTTAGGTTAAAACTGGAGAAGCCATATTATGTATTAGCCTTTGAAGACTAAAAGACATCATATTTCTTTAAAAGATGCCCTTGTTTTCATGGCTAGATATCCCAGGCCTGGAAATAAATCTGTAACATTCAGAATGAACAAAGTGTATTTATAAAAATTGATTATTACAACTGGCATTTGAAAAAGATATTTTTTCTATGGGGTTATAAATTGATACTCTTAACAATCATTATTCAGTTTCTTAAGTTCAGATAAACACACCTAAAGAAAATACTGATGGATATATGGGCTAATAAGGGAATATGTTCACTTTGGTATGATCATTAATGGTTTATTCCTTTTAATTAATGTCAAGTGCACACAGGCCAAACAATTCATGATAAAATGCTATTTTGAATGCCACTGAATGAATTCTTAAGCAGTGAATTTTTACAGAATTAATGCAAAATAATTTTCTAGCATTTTTACTTCACTGTAATTATGGAAGGAAAAAAATCCAGAACTTCACTCAGGACAACACCACCATCTAGGGGCCTCTCCCTTAATTGCAAGTTCTTCCTGTTAAATCACCAAAGGGTCCTTGGAGAGCAGAGCTCAGCCTGTAGAGGCTGAATGATTTGCCTAAGGTTACTGTTGTAAGTGCTTCAAAGAAATGCTTTGCATCTCATAGGTGCTTAGTAAATGTTGCCTAGATAAATGAAAGGATGACAGGATAGAAAATTGATAGAAGGTTAAAGAAAGAAAAAGAGGCCATGTGCAGTGGTGCATGCCTGTAATTCCAGTGACTCAGGAGGCTGAGACAGGAGGATTCCAAGTTTGAGGTCAGACTGAGCAACTTAGCAAGGCCCTAAGCAACTCACTGAGACCCTGTCTCAAAAATAAAAAGAGCTGGGAATGTGGCTCAGAGGTTAAGCACCCCTGGATTCAATCCCTGGTACCAAAAAAAAAAAGGACAAAAATGTTGCTTAGTTGATCTGTATACACAGAGCATTCTTAGGGCAGCTGAATGTGAGAGAGCAGACAGGCCTGCATCTGTGCTGGTCACAAGGGCTTTGCTAGGCTATGAGAAGACTCTGCCACTGCAGTGAAGAGGTCCAAGGTGAATTGGAAATCAATATATTTTTGGAAATCAACAAACAGGACACTAAAACCCTGTGCAATGTGAAGCCACCTACCAAGTGGGACAATTGGCCCCATGCCAGTTCCTGCTGGACGGCGATGGATGGCCTCTCTATCATATTCCAGTTGATGGACACAGAAACAGACTGGTTTTTGAGGAAAATTAGGGTGATGATGAGACCAAGCAGGCAGCTGAGTACCTCATGGAAGATGAAAATCAGGATCACATTCTCAGTGCAGCTGTGGAGCAGAACTGTGCCCACAGATGATCCCCACAGAGCCAGCCAACAGCCAGATTGCTCAAGCTGCTGCCCGCTAAAGAAGGCAAGATTTTTCCTCTTTAGGATTTGACAGTGAAGATCACTACCATCAGGCCATCAATGTGATGATACTGTGACCACTGGAAAGTTGGACATCATGATCAGGACTGGTCACACAATTCCTGGAGGTGAAGCCGTAGTCGCTGTGCTGAGTCACACGTGCAGCCCAGATCCTGAATACCACGGAAGCCAAGAAACCCGTGACAGAGGGAAATAAAGTATATTTAAGTTTGGTTCCAGGCCTGAGTAGGTGTGAAGGGACTAGTTTGGTGTGTGGACAGCATACCCCAAAGTGGAAAAGACAGACCCCCTAAACACAGCAAGTTCACAACCTACCTAGCTAGATCCTTTTTTTTACATAAAATACATATATAATAGGTAATTTTGTAAGTTTTAACAATTATACAGACATATAACCACCAATCAATGTATAGAACTTTTCCATTAGCCTGGAAATTTCCTTCGTACCCTTTTCCAGTCAATTCCCATGCCCCTCCCTGCCCCCTGTAGAGGCAATCACTGATCTGATTCCTATCACACAGATTAGTTTTGCCTATTCTTCAGTTTCATAAAAATGTAATCTTACTTCATCTATTCTTCTGGCTGCTTTTGCTCAGAATAATACTTTTGAAATTTATTATGTTGTATCAGTTCATTCCTTTTCATTTCAATGTATGAATACCAGATTTCGTTTATCCATTTTCCTATTTTTTTCGTTTTGAGCTGTTATAAATAAACTTGATATAAACATTTTGTGTGGTTGGTTTTGTGTATGTGTGTGTGTGTGTGTGTACCAGTAATCGAACCTAGGGGTTCAATTAACCACTGAGTCATATCCTCAGCCCTTTTTCTATTTTATTTAGACACAGGGTCTCACTGAGTTGCTTAGTGTCTCACTAAGTGCTGAAGCTGGCTTTGAACTCATGATCCTCTTGCCTCAGCCTCCCATGCCGCTAGGATTTCAAGTATGTGCCACCGTACTTGGTTTATTTTTTATTTTGAGACAGGATCTTGCTGAGTTGCTTAGGGCCTTGCCTAAGTTGTTGAGGCTGGCTTTGAAATTGGGATCCTCCTGCCTCAGCCTCCCAAGCTGCTGGAATTACAGATGTGTGCCACCAACCCAGCTGATATAAATATTTTTGAAAAGTTTTTTGTGGGCACAGCTTTTCATTTCTATTAGATAAATACCTAGAAAAAATATTAGGTCATGGCCAGGCATGATGGTGTGCACCTGTAGTTCCAGGTACCCTAAAACTGAAGCAGGGCATCACTTGAGCTTATAGTTCAGGGCCACCATGGGCAATATAATGAAATCCTATTTTTTTCCACACCCTCTGTGCTAGGGATTGAAGTCAGAGGGTCACATATTCCTGCCAGGCAAGCACTCTACCACTGAGCCATATCCCCAGCCTATGAAAGTCCATCTTTTAAGAATAATAATAATGGGGTAGGGATGTAGCTCTAGTAGAACCACCTTCCTGGCATGCATGAGACCCTGAGTTCCATCCCTAGAACTGCAAAATATAACAACAATAATGATAATAATTAGGCCACAGAACAGATATATTTTAATTTTATAAGAAACTGCCTGTTTTCCAAAGTGGTTGCATCATTTCACATTCCACTAGCAATGTTTTGAGAATTGTAGTTGCTCCAAATCCTTAACAGGTGGTTTTTTGTTTTTATTTTTTGTTGTTTTTGCTACTGGGGATTGAACCCAGGTTTGCTCTACCACTGAGCTAGAGATCCCTAGACTTTTTAAAAAATGTTTTAAAAATAGTTTTAGTCATGGATGGACACAATACTTTATATATTTTTATGTGGTGCTGAGGATCAAACCCAATGCCTCACACATGGAAAGCAAGCACTCTAACCACTGAGCTACAGCCCCAGCCCGTCTTAAAAATTTTTTAAGAAGAGCAGGAAGTCAGCATAGATACAATTTTTTAAGACAGAGCCTCGTTAAGTTGCCCAGGCAGGCCTTGAACTTGTGATCCTCCTGCCTCAGTCTCCCAACTCCTTGGGATTATAGGCACACGTCCCCAGGACCAGCTTAAGTGTTGGTTTTATTAGTCTATTGATAGTCAGTTTCAGCTATAGTAGTGAGTTACATTTTCTTTTGACAGAAAACCACCATTAGAGGCTGGATATGGTTACACATGCCTGTAATCCCAGTCACTTGAGAGGCTGAGGCAAGGAGATCAAAAGTTCAAGGCCAACCTTAATAACTTAGCAAGACCCTGTCTTAAAAACAAAAAAAGAGCGCCCCTGGGTTCAGTACCCCATACCACACAGCATCACAGACTTTTGGGAGCTGACACTGCTCTACCTTAGCTCTGTGATGGCCTTAGCAAATCAAAGTCCTTGCTCTTCGCAGCTGTCACACTAGCATTGCCTATCATGGCATTGTATCTATGCTGACTTCTTGCCACTATAAAAATACTTGAGATAAACAGCGTATAAAGAGGGAAGGTTTAGGGCTGGGATTGTGGCTCAGCGGTAGAGTGCTTGCCTCGCATGCATGAGGCCCTGGGTTCGATCCTCAGCACCACATACAAAGCAATAAAATAAAGACATTGTGTCCATCAACAACTAAAAAAATATTTTTAAAAAAATACCTTTATTTAAAAAAAAAAAAAAAAAAGAGGGAAGGTTTAATTTGGCTTGTGATTTCAAAGGTTTCAGTCCATGGTTGGTTGGCCCAGGCACTTTTGGACCTGTGGCAGCAGTTTCTCATGGCAGCTGGGACACAGAGAGGAAGGGGCTGGGGTCTCAATATCTATCCCCACTGACCTAACCTCCTCCAAATAGGTGCTACCTCTTAAAGGTTCCACTACCTCTCAGTAATGCCATAGACTGAGGATTTCAGATCCAAACTGTAGTAACTTCCAACAGAGAATCACCCATTAAACAGATGACGAATGACAAGGAACTATCAAATTTGGCATTGTGTTGGAAGGTTTGTCGTTATAGTGTCCTGGAGATTGAACCCAGGGGCACTCTACACTGAGGTACATTTCCAGCCCTTTTTATTTTGTATTTTGACACAAGGTCTCACTAAGTTGCCCAGGCTGGCCTCAAAGTTTGTGATCCCCCTACATCAGCCTCCAGAGATCAGGTGTGCACTACCATGCCTGGCTGGGTTTTTTGTTTGTTTTTGTTTGTTTTGTAGTGCTGGGGATTGAACCCAGGGTCTTGTGCTTGCAAGGCAAGCACACTCTACCAACTGAGCTACATCCCCAGACCCCTGTTATATTTTTTCTAAGGACTCATTTTAGAAATCGCTGTAGTTGCCAGGTGCAGTGGTGCACACCTGTAATCCCAGGACTGTGGGAGGCTGAAACAGGAGAATGGCGAGTTCAAATCCAGCCTCAGCAACGGCGAGGCACTAAGCAACTCAGTGAGACCCTGTCTCTACATAAAACACAAAATAGGGTTGGGGATGTGGCTTAGTGGTAGAGTACGCCTGAGTTCAATCCCTAGTACAAAAAAAAAAAAAAAAAATTGCTACAGTTGAGTCTGAACTGTCCCCCAAAGGCCCAAGTGTTAAAGTCTTGATCCCCAGCCTGTGGTGCTACTGGGAGGTGGTGGAACCTTTAAGCAGTAGGGCTGAGTGGAAGGAAGGTAGGGTGTTGGGGACCTGAACTTGAAGGGGATATGGAGACCCGGGCCCCTTCCCACCTCCTGTTTTGCTTCTTGGCCACCATAAGGTGGAACAGGCCTCTTCCACCATGCATTCCTGCCATGATGTACTGTGATACCACAGACCCAAAGGCAATGGAGTCAAGCAACCGTGTGAAACTGAGCCAAAAATACTGTTCCTCTATATAAGTTGATTTTCCCAGATACTTTGTTACAGTGATGGAAAGCTAATGGATACATGCTAAAATATTTACATTTGACATGTCAGATTCACTTCAGAATAATTGGGGAGGAGAGAGTATCAGGAACTGTGCAGTGCTTGATGTTTTACCCAACTTGTAAGCTAAAACGTTAGCCTGGCAGTTTCATGGTGATGGCGGAAGATGAGACTAACTGGGTCAGAAAGAAAGAACATTATTACAGCAAAAGTCATAGCCGTGTTTCATGTTCATTTGTGTCAGTTCCTCAAGCTCCTAAATCCCAAGGAGGTGATGCAAAGTTCCATTGTGCAGTAGGTTATGTTACAGGAGAGGAACACTAAGACTTACCACTTTGATAGCAAGTCTGCTTTTTTTTTCCTGGGGGAGACATTACTTCATCCCTCAAGGTTGCTCACAAGGATGTAAAGGCAACCCTGAAAGATGGCCCAGGCAAAGAGCAGTCAAGGGATTGTGTTCTTGGCATACTCAGCAAAAACGTGCAGGGACATTCAGAGTCTGTGGCAAATTGCCTCTCACGGTGCACTCCTCAGCCTGACACACTGTTGGCCAAACTTGAATTTTTACATGAGTAAGCTACTCTGATGGCCATTCTGATTAATCCAGCCCAGAAAGGCTAAAACCAAATGCACTCAATTTGTCTCCTGTGGCATTTAATTAAGACCATTATCAGTAAGACTCAAAGCAGCAGATGAAGGCAGCCTGCAGCGTTGACCTCAGCCATGATCTCCAGGGTCCCGGACAGTGAATGGTGAACAAGTCTCTAGGGAGCCAGCAGGTATTTAAGGTATTATTATGACCTACTAAAGGGAGTTTAAACTGATTTGCTAGTCTTTGGTATCATTGTCAGTAATTAGCACGACAGCAGATGAGGCCAAACGCAAACCCAGTTCTCGATGGAGACATCTTATTGCCCATTTTTTCCCCTACATAACAAAAATATAATCCCAAAGTCATTCAGTTCAGGACTCAATAAATCTGGTTTATATCGTCACCCAATAGTTGCGGCTTCCGTTGTCACATATGTTACCCAAGGCTACTCAGACATCAAAAGCATATCAGTGGTCAGGTTGAATCAAAATGTGTTGGTCTTTCGGTCTGTACATTCAGATTTGGGAACTTCTGTGGTGGCAGCAAGCACAGCAGATTAGTTCAAGACCAACCACATGCACTTGAGTTTTGTTTTCATAGTACGTGAACAGGAATGGCAAACCCAGCAGCAGGTCAGACCCATAGTGCAACTGCCAGTTGAATCAGGTAGTGGAATGGGATCAAGGGTAGTGATTCCAACTGGGGGCAGTTCTGGCCACCACCACCTCACAGGATATGTGGTGTGTCTGAAGACATTTCTGTTACAATTGGGGAACAGGCACTACTGGCATCTAGCTCATTTGTAGAGGCCAGAGATAACTGCTAATATCCTACAATGTATGAGAAAGTGCCCTTATTACCTAGCTTAAATACCAATAGTGCCAAGGTTGAAAAACCACCATCTAGGGTACAAATTGTACATTAATTGTTCCCCTTCCCTTGCTCCTGGGGCCTTAGGTATTTTTTTCTCCAAGTGCCAGGGTTGTTGCTTTTCTTCACTGTCAGCGAATTGTTACCTAAATCAACTTTTATCTAATAATCCTTTCTTTCACCCAGATCTTTTTTTTTTTTTTTTTTTTTTAATGTGGCAGGCAGCAAAGAAGAGAGAATCCCTTTCTGGGGACTCATATATTTTGTGGCGTAACTACCTTGCTCAGGTATGTGGACCAGGAGGTGAGGGTGTTATAGTTGGAAACCTCTTTAATGCTCAACAATGTCAGACATCTGTGGGTGGTGGGGACCATGAAATAATCTCAAGTTTAGCTCAGTGCTGGGTGGCCTTTGTGACAGAAGGCACCCAATGTTCAGACTGCAAATGGTCTAGAAGACACATAGAACATGACACATTGGTTTCAAGAGCTATGACTGTATGGCCAAAGTCAGTTGGTCAGACTGGAACAGCAATATCATAAAAATCTGTCAACAGTGGTAACACACCATTAGTTGCTCTCAGAGGAGGCCAAAGGTCCAGAGTAGTCAATCAAGAACAAATGGGATGGGGGCTGGGATGGTAGCTCAGCGGCAGAGCACTTGCCTTGCATGCATGAGGCCCTGGGTCCGATCCTCAGCACCACATACAAAGCAATAAAAATAAAGACATTGTGTCCATCTACAACTAAAAAAACATTTAAAAAAAACAAATGGGACAAATGCCCTGTATTATTGCCTCATTTGCATCAAGACACATGGACTAACTTTCGGAAGAAGTCACCAAGACTGCCATGCATGACAAAGAGTTTTTCTCTGTGTGCTTAATCCATGATAGTGGCCATATTGCCATTTGTGAAGACAATCTGAGTGGTGCTGGCTTGATTAGCAGATTGAATCCAGTATGCCTCATCTCACTAGAGAACTAGCATTTACCAGAATCATCTACATAAGTGACCTAGATGGTCCAGTAAGCAGGCACAATTTATTTCCGTGGTTTACAATCCTAAAAAAGGGGGTCTTTGATCTGCCTGTCTTTGAAGTGGCAGACCAGATGGCTAGGCCACTGGCAAGAGCCCAGAGGTCAGCAAAAATGACAGGGTTTGTCTGAAGGAATATTTGTCTAGACCTAGAACAGCACTGAATTCCGTCCTCTGAGCAGTAACCATTGTTCAGCACAGCTAGTACTAAGGTTGTGCAACCACAACAGCTTTTATCTGAACCATTAATTAGATACAGTTATTTAGGGGATCTGTTAAGGCCTCATTGAGCCAGCAAGTCCAATGGCACCTGCTGTGGACTGGGATTTAAACTGTTTTCTGAATTGCTGATGCTGCTTGTTATAGTCTGGATCTGGAATATATCCCAAAGACCCAAGTGTTAAAGACTTGTTCCTCAGCCCAAAGTGTTACTGGAAGGTGATGGAACCTTTAGTAGGTGGGACCTAGTGGGAGGTTTTAGGACATTGGGGCATGCTGAAGAGGATTGTGGATCCCTAGCCTCTTCTCTTGCACAAAGCCATGAGGTGAGCTAGCCTCCTGCCATACACATCTGCCATGATACAATGTGCCACCACAGGTGCAAAGCAACAGCCAGTCAGTCATGGACTGAAACCTCCAGAACTGTGAACCAAATAAACCATTCCCCCTTTTTTTCCTTGGGTGTTTGCAGTTTTTGTGGTATTGGGGATTGAACCAGGGGTGTTCTACCTAAAACTACATCCTCGGCCCCTTGAGACAGGGTCTCAGTAAATTCCTGAGGGTCTTGCTAAGTTGCTGAGAATAGCCTCAACTTGCAATTCTCCTGCCTCAGCCTACCAAGTAGTTAGGATTGCAGGCAGGCACCATCATGCCTGGTGGGTTATTCATCATAGTAATGGAGAGCTGACTGACCTACTTCATGCAAAATCGAATGGGGCTAAGGCTGCTGCATCCCTGAAACTGTTTTTACTTGACCAGCAGTCTGTTGAGTGAGGCACATACAGTGTCCAAAATACAAAGCCTTTAATAGGGGTTGGGTTTCCTTTAGGTGTCAATAGGTTAGAGACAAATTTTTCCTTGACATTGGAAATAAACATTGTGAATCCACACAATCCCAAGGAACTTTGGTGAATAGACCTTGAATTTACTGGAGTCACCAAACACTCCTG
Organism: Geosciurus inauris; assembly: GCA_004024805.1. Classification (NCBI taxonomy): domain Eukaryota; kingdom Metazoa; phylum Chordata; class Mammalia; order Rodentia; family Sciuridae; genus Geosciurus; species Geosciurus inauris. Next base: position 10,250 of record PVHX01016049.1, read on the forward strand.
TTGGTGGATAGATGAAACCAGTCAAAGCATATAAGACTGAAAAGTCTGGTTTTTCAAACAAGACATCATCTTTCATTTAATGAAAACTTTAGATGTCAGGAGAGACACTTGTGACTGATCCCTAGCACTGGTGGCAAAGGACAGCTCAACTTGTTCTAGTAACACTAACAGTGCTCTAAATGGTAGAATCTCCTCTGAAACTTGAGCATTCAGTGCTCAGTTGCTTTGGGCCTTGCTAAATTGCTGAAGTTGGCCTCGAACTTGTGATACTGCTGCCTCAGCCTCTGGAGTAGCTGAAATTACAGGTATGCGCTAGTATGCCCAACCACAATGATTTTCTTGGAGTGGCACAGAAGTAAATACACAATTGTAGCAAATTGAAGAAAAATAAAAAAGGTGGGCTGGGGAGGTATATGTGGCTCTAATGGTACAGTGCTTATGTAGAAAGCAGGAGTCTGAATTTAATCCCTAGTACGAAAAATTAAAATACAAAAAAAGTAAAATATTTGAGCTTTGCCATAGGGGGGTTAAGCAGGATCCTCTGGAAGGAACAGGAATGATTTCAGCCAGGCAAGATGGCACATGGCTCTGACCTCTGCTACTTAGGAAGCTAAGGCAAGAAGATCAAGTTCTGGAACAGCCTCAGCAACTTAATTTGAGATTATCTCAAAAAAAAAAAAAAAAAAAAAGGCAAGGAATGTAGCTCAGTGGTAGAGTATCCCTGGGTTCAACCCCAGTACCACACACCCACAAAAACAATGGAGTTATTTTGCCTGTGAGCTGATGAAAGGAAGAGATAAAAGGAATACTGAAAAGGTATCAATTACTGGAACCAAGAGCTTAATGAAGCACGAGAATATGGGATCTAATGCTTGAATGAAAGGTTGTCTTAGGACAATCCATCCAGTGATGAGAAGGCAGAAAATAAACACATGCATAGCCTGGTACAGTGGCGTAATCCTAGCAGCTTGGAAGGCTGAGACAGGAAGATCGTGAGTTCATGAAGATCCTGAGACCTTGTCTCTAAATAAAATATAAAATAGGACTGGGGATGTGGCTCAGTGGTCAAGTGTCCCCCAAGTTCAATCCTCAGCAGCTCCCCTCCCAAAAGTATACACTGATGGTAAAGGAGAAACAATGGAAATTTGTCATTCTTTCTCATCTACTTAAGTCTTAGTGATTATAAGAAACTAGGGAAAAGGAAACCCAAGGTCTCAGAAATAAGCACAAAACACGATTAGAGGAAATTCAGGACAGGGTAAATGTCCATTTGTTAACGGACCAGTAAACAGCATTCTCTAGCCAAAATCAGTTTCACAGTACAGGTGCTAAGTCTAAAGTTCAATTTTGCCATTGACTGTACAGTTGAGAGGCAAAAGACAATATCTATTTAAAAAAAAAATCAGTTTTGATTTTTATTTGGACAGTCCTGAATTTCCAGGATCATGTGATCTCCCCACTTTAGCCTCCCAAGCAGCTGGAACAGGCACAGATGTGCTACCCTTCCTAGCAGAGTTTTCATTATTTAGCTTAGCACCAAGTATCCCTGAACCACCAGGATTACCTGAGAACTTATTACAAATGGCAAATTTCAGGCTTCACCCTGAAACTACTAAATCTGAAACCTGAAGGGCGCAACAACAAATTTTAACAAGCCTTCTAGATGGTTTAAGCATTTAAAGACAGACCGACCAACCAACCAACCAACCAACCTAAGACAAGGATGCTCAGTCTGCTTGACATGTGATGTCTTCTGCCATGCAAGAAGGCCCTCACCTGATAATAAACAAATGCCTGTGCCTAAAACTAGCTACACATCACATCTATTTGTTTTTAAACAAAAAAAGAAAGAAAAAAACCACCTTTAGAGCATATGAGAAACAACATTTCCATATCATTTCAGCTACTTCATAGATAAAATCCATTAAAATATTCACCAAGTCAGTACCAACTCAGAGTATCCGATTCACCAAGAAGTCAGATTATTTTAAAAGAAAATTCAGAAACAAACCATCACAAATAGGACTTTTTATTTGTCACGATTAAAAATCTGAATTTTAAACAGATTCTTGAACTGGTGGTTCATATCCATCAGCTCGTTCAACTTTAGCACCTGTCTCATCTCCTGTAGCTTTTCCAGAACTACTGCCTTCACCATGAAGCTCCATGAGTTTTCCCACTAAAAAGGAAAAAAATATTTGTTATAGCATATCGCATCTTGTAACAATGGTTTGTTCAATATATTACAAAGTATATGACAGAAGAAAAAAAGGTCATATTTGGCCTTAAAAATTATCTAGTCCCACCATTTCTCCTTTCACAAATATTGCAATTTCTCACTTACATTCAAACTTGGGCTTCTTCAGCATTTTTACTTTTCTAACAAAGACATCATGAAGAGGATAAATTGATTGGCAAGCCTTCTCTATGTCTTTCCCAATGCTGTCTGGAATCCTGCAAATCACAAGTGATGGTAAAATTAATTAAATACAAAAACCAAACTTCTGGTTCTCACACATGGGATATACCATTTCCTTTAAATGGAAAGAAGCCTTAGAATGAGTCTACACATACAACACCTCTTTTAACCCAAAGATATCCTGACTAAAAAACTACTATCACTCCTTTACAGGGAAGGGTAAAGTACCTGAAAAAATTAGTATCTAGGCCTCTGAGTCCAAGACTTAATGCTTTCCTAATACACCCTCTTAGGCACCTGCATGCTGAATGGGAACATCAGAAAAATGTTAAGTTATCACTGGACGTCATCTGGGACCGAAACATTTTTTTTCATCACCTATTCCCATGCACTACTAATTGTGGAAGATTGTTATATTTCCTAATTAAGGCAAAACATCGTCTTTAATCATAAAAACATCATCATTGTTATATTTCCTAATTAAGGCAAAACATCATCTTTAATCTTTTTGGATGAAGCTGTTAGCTTCATCCAAAAAGATTAAAAACAAATTATCACATTTACCAAGCACTTTCTTTCATTTAAGGGATATAGCCAGGATTCAGAGAAAATTTAAATAGGGGTCTGGTTTCTCCTTGGAACCAGTGTATCACTATGCTTTCCTTCATCTAAGGCAGGGTTCTATTTTATCAGGAAGAAAACGAAACACTTACAGTTTATTGACTACTTCTTTCAAGTCATTTGTCTGCACCTCCCGGGTCATGATTTCCATCATCTTCTTCCGGATTTGGCGGACCTGTTGGTGCTGAGCATAGGAGGTCTTCCGTATCTGATTGTTGCGTTTTTTCGTAAAACCAACACAGAAGAGACGCAGCAAATAACCATCGGTAGTCTTGACATCGACATGAGCTTCGATCATCGTCTAGAGAGGAAAATGTACTGTCAGATAACATGTTTTAATGTAACTAATTTATCCCCCAAGTTTATTACAAACCAAAATCAAGGCTTGGCATGTAGTTCAGTGGTTGTACCGCCATGGGTTCAATCCCCAGTAACCCCCCCACAAAGGCAAGTTAATTGTCCCTCTTCTACCACTGGCTAAACTTTATTGGATTACAGTTCACTTGATTAATTAAGCCCTAGGTTTAATCTCCAGCATCGCAAAAACACAAAACTAGAATGTCAGATACTTATTATGTAATAATGTATATGATTTCATATTCTAAAATATTGTGTTCTGAACAAGTACTGTAAAAGCACTAAATGCACATTTGCTAAAAACAAAATTATTTTATGCTCCAAACTAAAGCTATGCCGAGGACTAAATATTTAATTTCACAGCTAACATATAATCAAAGTCCATAATTAGTGGTCACGTTGTCTAAATTTACATACAAAAGGCCACCTTAGGTGGTCACAAAAAAATTGATTTGCCTTCTTTCCATTTTGTCAATTACATGCCTTAGTTTTAAAAAATGAACATATCCAATCCCCAGCACCACAAAAAGAGACATATCAACACAATCACAGCCATACTTTTACAAAATGCAACCATAAAACCTTAGGGAATGTCAGAAATAAATGTAACGGTATAATCAGTATGTGTCATTTGGGACCGAAACATTTTGTCATCATTCATTCCCATATACAGAACATTTTAAAACTAGACGGTTGGCCAGACACACCTGAACCAATGTATTTCTTGAAATGATACCATCAGCTGAGTATTTTGTGTTAGCATTGTGCTACATGGATTATTTATTTCACTACCACAATTCAATGGAAGAACACACTTCTCTCTGCTTTACAGATAAAGAAACAAAGCTTAGCAAGCATAATTTACTTTCTAAGAACATACTGGGACATGGAGCCATGATTTCAAGACCACACCAGAGACTCTCCCATATTATATCTCCTAGCCAGAGGCAATCAAAAGGATTGCCTGAGCCACACTTTCACTACAAATTCACTAGATTTTGAAATCCCAAGATATTCTGAAGACAGGCACAAACTGTAAGCCTTCCCTGGTGGTTCCAAAAACATTGATGAAAAACCCAGTATTAAATCTTCGACTCAATTTAAACATAGTAAAATATGATCATCATAGCTGGGTGTGGTAGCACACTCCTATAATACCAGATTGCTGGGAGGCTGAGGCAAAGAGGATCATTAACAAGTTGGCAAGACATGTTTCAAAATAATTTTTAAAAAGGGCTGGGAACATAGCTCATGTGTAAGAGACTCTGATTCCATCTCCAGTACCACCAAAAAAATAAAGGATGACCAAGGCATCATAAGCTCAGGAGTACCAACCAGAGTTAGGACATAATAACATCAAGAACACAATCAAAAATTTCAAATGAAATCTACATCTTCATTACATATGCTCCCTTCCTGTCATCACATCATGACATCCTTAGTCATGTACTCTATGAGCTCCAAGACAGGTTTGGGTCTCACCTGCCATTTTTTGACCATGGAACACATTTTGTCCCGGGTAAGATCCATGCCATGGAAATTGGTCAGGCAGTTTTTTCCCTGAACGTCCTCGGTAATTAGCTTGAACTTCCTAAATGCAACTTCATCATTCTGCAGATCAGCAAGACTCACTTCAAACACACGACCCTTGAGGCCATCAGATGCAATTTCTACAAAATAAGAATTAAATGTCTGATTAACATTAGGAACCACATAAGCACAATTCTACAAAATCATGCATATGAGCTGAGATTGAGAATTAAGTTAATGTTAAATAAAGACCTTAATCTTTGTTATCAAATTCACCGAGTCTCAATGACTTGACAGTGCCCTTTAGAAGTTCAACACCACCCATCCATTGTTAGTAAACCCTAAAAGCACTACTCTGCTTCTAAGAGTACCACAAAAACAACCAGCACAGGTGCCAAACCTAAAACCAAGACCTGACATGTCCTTAAAGTCTCCCCTCACAGGATAGACAGTAGCCCAATATGCCTACTACAATACATATACCTCGATTTAAGGAAAATACAAACCAAGTATAAGATACTCACTGGTTCCTTGGGTCCTTGTGACTAATGTTTTTCCAATATTTCTTATATTGAACATAGCTGGTGCTTTCACATCATACCAATCTTTCTTAGAAAATGGATCAACCCTAGATTAAAAAAAAAAGCTTGTCTCATGCCAAGTCTTGTAATAATTACTGTGATCTTTTACACCTTTCCCTCCTTAACACTAATGTTAACTTCATTTCCCAGCAAGATTTTAAAAAGCTAGCCTACTATCTAATCCTGAAGTAAATAAATTCCCTCACAGTGAAATGAGGAACGCATACATTAAGCTTGACCTTCTGTGTCCCACTGTACAGCCCAGGGACCCTCAAGTTATGCCCACTCTCCTCCATCGGTCCTCCTATCACATGGGTAGCATTTCCTCCAGCAGCCTGCATGTCTCGCGAACTTCCCTGGTACGTGAAAGCACGAACTGGTAACGAAGACCCTTCAGGGTCTAATGGAAGCCTGTTAAAACCTCCCACGGGGCCCAAGCAGTAGAGGGGTGCGGGTCCCTGGAGAAGGGAATAACTTCCTAGACGACAGTTACTCAAGTGGCACCAAAAACCCGTGGCCACAAAACTACCCATAAGCACACAGAACACGCCGAGTCGCGGCGACCACTCGGCTCACACGCGGCGCGTGCACAAGACCCAGAAAGTCTGGGGAAAGGTAGCCGGCCCTCTGCAACGCAGCACCCAGATCCGCCAGGCCGCGGTCACTGTGAACCAACCCGTCACGGCCAGCGCAATCCGACCGGCATCCTCGCCATCCAGCCCACACCGCGATCTAGAGCCCGCCCGCCAATTCCAGCAGGACCCGAACAGCGAAGCCCGACGATAGTAGCCACTTACACTTTCTTCTTGGCTCCCTTCTTGCCGCCTTTTGTAAGGCGCTTATTCTTGCCTACCGCCATGGTGGTGCTCAGAGAGCCAAAAGGGCGGAAGCCCAACTCACGCGAGAACTTAGGCGTACGGGATGGGACGTGCCGTCTACGTGACCTCTGATCTTTCGCCCTTCCGGCGTTAAGAATATCGCGACAGCAAACAGAGCTACTCCTCCGACGGTAGTTGCGAGAGCGCCCTCGTGTGTGAGGAGGCCGCCTAGCACGCCTTGGGCTCGCTGAGAGATTGCGCTCTGGAGACTCAGGTGCCAGCCGCCGGAGGTGCAGCCTAATGACCTGTGGTTTCTATGGCTTTGAAGTAAGGAAGTAAGTTTCCGAATAAGGAGAGGGTCACTCAGCATCCTTCAAACCTGAACTCACCGTCTAATCCTCAGCCACGTTTCTTCTCAAAAGCAGGGACTTTGCAGTCGCTGAGGCAGGAGGATTGCAAATTTGAGTCCAGCCTCAGCAACTTAGTGAGGCCCTATCTCAAAAAATGAAAAAGGTTGGCAGTGTAGCTCAGTGATAGAGTGTGTGCCTACTACGCACCAGGCCCTGAGTTTAACCCCCAGTTCTGGGGGCGCTGGGGGCGGGGGGGAAGAGAAAAGAAACAAAAAAAGTGTATATTAATTATGCAGTAATAATAAATTTTTTTAAAATCTCCAATTTTTAAAAATTTTTGTAACTAATCACAAAAAATGTATATGCACGTGTGTGTGTGTGTGTGTGCGCGTGTGTGTGTATATATATATATATATATATTTTTTCCCCCTAACTGTAGCAGTTTAACATTGCCTGGCAAGTTGTGGCCATGGAAAGCTTCTAGACAGTACAGGTTTGGTACTCAGCCAGGGTAGCAAACTTTCCTTTCCCTAACATCCCCTCTGGGGAGGAAGAACAAAAACAAAAAAACACTATGACCAAGCTAGAAACCAACCCCTAGTCACAAATCCACTAGTATACTTTTAAATCACAAAATTTAATTATGGTTCAGAAAATACTGAGCAAATATTCTTTGAAAAAAATAGATTAACTCCAGTTATTTGGTGGGAAGCCACTAGTAAGTATTTAATCTCCTTTTATTTTTTCCTGTTTCTTTCCTTAGGATGAGGAGTGGTGTCTCACTGTGTTGCACAGGCTAGCCTTGAACTTGGAATCCTCCTGCCTCAGCCTTCTGAGTAGCTGGAATTATAGGTGCCACGTGTGCCATTGCACACAGCTAAGTTACCCTATTTTCTATGTTGAAAATGACAACAAGTCCCATTTCCAGTCTGACTGTAAAGATATGTGTGCCAAAAATGGCTGAAAATAAAAACTGCATAAAAGGCCAAAGCCGTAAAGCTAAGGGCACGCAATAGACTCTCAGAAATACCCAAAGTGGCAACAAGGAATGTTTGGCTAGAATGTAGGGTTCTTTTTAGTCATGATTGTCTTTTGCTCTGTCTTTAAGGATCCACATGAACGCAATGTAATCGAAATTCCCTTTTCTGTGAATAGGTGCTTCTCTGCACAGCTCATCCACTTCCTCATCGTAAAGTTCAAGAGACATGCTCTGCTGATTGCAGTGTTGTCAGCAGCTCTCAGGCAGTCCTCCCAAATGGTGCCAGTTTCTTCTTCATCAAAGCAAGCCAAAGAGCTGGGCCCTATGGTGCACACCTGTAATCCCAGCGACTTAGGAGGCTGAGGTAGGAGATCGCGAGTTCAAAGCCAGCCTCAGCAACTCACTGAGGCACTAAGCAACTTAGCAATAAAAAATAAAAAGGGCTGGGGATGTGGCACATGGGTTGAGCACCCAGTTCTCACCACCCCCCCCCCCAGCCACAAAAAAAAAAAAGCAAGCAAAAGTACCCTGATCACATCTCCCAGATTTGTGTATTTAACTTCTTACCAAACACTGAGACATGGTGGAAGCATTCGGGCCCAGTGCCTCAGTCGTCATGGCATCCAGGTACTAATCAATTGGATTTTTCCTCAGTGAGACAAACACATGATACAGATCTTCCCTGTTGGTAAAACCATCTCTGATATGAATAGTCATGTTGAAAGTCTCTGAACTCCTGAATCTGTGACTGGTCCAACATGGCAAACACACTGCATTTTGCATTTCTTGGTAGTCTGGCCTTTCCCCTTTTGCTCCACATGGTAGTGAGTGGCCAAATGCCCACACAGCCATGAAGATCCCAGCATCTCAGTGAACCCCTTGATGCCCCATCCAAGCTTTCAAATCATATAATCCCTTCCCTCCCTCTAGCCTCCAGCCCCTATTTCCTTTTACCCCAACCCTTTAAGACAGTCTTTCTAAATCTCTAGTTTCAACCTGAAATTATTCATTCCTGTAGGATAAAGCCAAAGTCCTTGTTTCACAACAATCTGAATATACTTAACACTACTGAAGTGTACTCTTAAAAATGACTAAAATGGTAGGTTTTATATGTTTCTTGCCATAATTTTATAAAGAAATCTGGGCTGGGGTTGCCTAGCATGCACAAGGCCCTAGGTTCTATTCCTGGCACCACAAAAAACAGGGAGAGGGGTACTGCTTAGCTGAGGATACTCTTACCCAGCCCCACTTTTCCTTTTGTCTTTCACATTTTAACTTCTACAGGTACCCTTGTTCCTGACTACACAAGCTTCTCTTGCTTCCATGTTTCCCTTCATCAGCATGCTTGTACCTGTGCATTTTTTAAAAATATTTTTTAGTTATACATGGACACAGTGTCTTTATTGTGTTTATTTATTTTTATGTGGTGCTGAGGATCGAACCCAGTGCCTCACACATGGGAGGCAAGCACTCTGCCACTGAGCCACACCCTCAGCCCTGTACCTGTGCATTTTTAAGGCAGCTCAGCTTCATTTCTTCTTTCACTGAGATTGGTTGCCTAGACAAACAGGCTTGCTCTCATGACTGCTCCCAGAAGGCCTAGCACTGCGTACTAATAACTGCTGACTGAACAGGTCCTTCTCACTGTGAGCAAGAAAGCATGCAGTGCAGCCTGTTTCTTCTTTGTGCCCCATCTTACATGGCAACCCCTCAGCCTATGTGTTGCATGAACAAAGAAGAGTCAAAATGACATGGGTCATATTTTGGACTTTGTAGATCAGTCCAGATTTACAAAATATTTTTTAGAACCAGCAGGCCTGCAATTTGTAAAATTTGCCCAACTACAAAACAAAACTAAAAAACAAGTACTGCTTACTATGAGCATCATTTCATGTTAAAATTGTGTTTTGGCTGGGTATGGTGGGGCATGCCTGTGATCCTAGCTACATAACAGACTGAGGCAGGAGGATTGAAAGTTCGAGGCCATTCTCAGCAACTTAGTGAGAGCCTGTCTCAAAATCAAATAAAAAGGGTTGGCTCAGTGGTAGAGCACCTGTGGGTCTAATCCCTGGAATGATAATAATAACAACAGGACTGGGACTGGGGCTTAATGGTAGAGCATTTGCCTCGCATGCATGAGTCACCGGGTTCCATCCTCAGCACCACATAAAAATAAATAAATAAAATAAAGATACTGCGTCCATTTACAACTAAAAAATATTTTAAAAAAATAATAATAACAACAACAATATATTTTGACCCCCCCAAATAAAAATGACATATCCCCCAATCAGTCCTATTAGGTGAATAATTCAAGTTTGTGAACAATATGGACCTTATTTTTCTCATTAGAGATTGCTGAAAATGAGTGAACAGAGGTAATCAATTAGTCCTTCCAAATATAATATCAAATCTAATAAACTGTATTAATTCTCTGCCAACAGTAAAGTGTGTGTGTGTGTGTGTGTGTGTGTGTGTGTGGCTGGGGATTTAACCCAGGGCCTTTTTCATACTACTTCTGAGCTATACCTGTAGCCCCAAATAGTGATCTTGACTAAATTTACTACATAGGTAAATAGGTGGAAATTTATTAGTTTAAAATTTTTTAAATTTTTTCCAGTGGAATGTGTTATAGACCCTCAGACTGACTACTCCAGAATAAAACTCAAACTTACTTTCTTCCTGGTCTGAGTCCTCTTTCTGCCCAAGAGTAAGCCACAGGGGAATCATTAGTGAAACCAGCTGTGTCTAGCTTGTTTCAACAACTCTATCACCTAAGGGATTCACCCATCAGAGGTCTATTTCATTCCTCAACTTTGTTTTATAGTAAAAACTCCCTCACCTCTTCCTGTGGTACTAGGGATTGAACCCAGGGGTTCTCTACCACTAACCTATAGCCCCAGCCCTTTTTATTTATTTTTAAATTTTGAAACACTGTCTCACCAAGTTGCTGAGGCTGGCCTCAAACTTGTGATCCTCCTGCCTCAGACTCCCAAGTCTCTGGGATTACAAGAATGTGCTGGGCTGGGTCTGTAGCTCAGTGGTAGAGCGCTTGCCTAGCATGCGTGAGGCACTGGGTTCAATAGTCAGCACCACGTATAAATAATAAGTGAATAAAATAAAGATCCATCAACAACTAAAAAATATTAAAAAAAAAAAAAAGAATGTGCCACCACACCTGGTTCATCAATGCATATGTTTGCTCTGCTTCCTTGCTGTCACCAACAGCGTTCCTCTGCCACACCTTTCCACCATGCCTCATCCTTGGCCCAGAGCAGTGGAGTTGGCCAACCATGGACTGAACCTCTGAAACTGGTGCTTTTTAAAATGCCAGGTCATAGTGAAGAAAAAAGTGAGGAAATCAAAAGAAAAAAGAAGAGAGGGGAGAAACAATCAACACTTGTTAAAGCTGTAAACAAGACATGTATCTTGCAGTTTTGCACAGTTCTTAGAGTTGAAAGCCCATCTGAGCTCCAGTGCATTTAGTGGTCATCACAAGTACAAGGCCACCACTTGCACTGTCAACAAGATAAAAAAAAAAATCATGGGCTGGGGCTGTAGCTCAGTGGTAGAGCGCTTGCCTAGCACTCATGAGGTACTGGGTTCGGTTCTCAGCACCACATATAAATAATAAATGAATAAAATAAAGATCCATCAACAACTAAAAAATATTTTTTAAAAAATTAGCTACTCAGAAGTATAACTATTCCTAGGACTGAGATAAGATTTACCAGCAACCCACATGAAGAAGTCACTATAATATCGAGTGGAAAAAAATCTCTAAAAATAAATTCACAAGTTTTATAGGGAAAAAATTATATTTTCCTGACACTGTTCCATTAAATGATGCAATCATCAGTTTTAATTTACTTACACTAAATGAAAGGGCATATATGAAGTCAGTATATTGAGTCCCTGGTCACCATTTAAAAATTTTAGGACTCTGGCATGGTACTGTGTTGCGTACAGTCCCAGCTACTCTGGAGGCTGAGGCAAGGATCCCTTGAGCTCAGGAGTTCAAAACTAGCCTGGGCAGCATAGGGAGACCCTGTATCAAATAAAATGGAACATAACAGGTGCTGTAGCACATGCCTGTAATCCCAGTGACTTGGGAGGCTAAGGTAGTAGGACTGCAAGTTTGAGGCCAGCCTCAGCAACTTAGCAAGACCCTGAACAACTTAGTGAGACCTTGTCTCAAAAGAAAAAATATAAAGGACTGGGGATATTACTCAGAGGTAAAACTCCCCAGTACCAAAAATATAAATAAGGGTTAGGGATATAGCTTACTGGTAGAGTACTTGCCTACCATGTGTGAGCTCCTGGGTTCCACATTACTGAAATAAATGAATAAATGAATGAATGAATAAATAAATAAATGCTTTTTAGTTACAGGAGTTTCATTTTGTTCTTTTCTTTTCTTTTTTTTTTAATATATTTTTTTAGTTGTAGATGGACACAATGTCTTTATTTTATTGCTTTGTACGTGGTGCTGAGGATCGAACCCAGGGCCTCACGCATGCAAGGCAAGCGCTCTACCGCTGAGCTACAATCCCAGCCCTTGTTCTTTTCTTTTATGTTACTTTTTGTAGTTTCTTATTCTCTGTCTACATTGTATCAAGTGATACTAACTATATTTGTTTGTGTGTTGTGCTAAGGATCAAACCCAGGGCCTTATACATGCTTGGCAAGTGCTATACCACATCTTAGCCTTTCAATATAGATTTAAACCCAGTAAATAATTAAGACAAGGGCTGGGTTTATAGCTCAGTGGTAGATCACTTGCCTAGCATGTGTGAGTCACTGGGTTTGATTCTCAACACTGCACATAAAATAAATAGAAGTTCATTGACAACTAAAAAAATATTTTTAAAAATTAAGATGGAATATTATTTTCAAGCTTATCATTTTCCCCATATTAAGACTTTATCAGCCGGGCGCAGTGGCGCAAGCCTGTAATCCCAGCACTTAGGGAGGCTGAGACAGGAGAATCTCGAGTTCAAAGCCAGCCTCAGCAACAGAGAGGCGCTAAGCAACTCAGTGAGACCCTGTCTCTACATAAAACACAAAATGGGGCTGGGGATGTGGCTCAGTGGTCGAGTGCCCCTGAGTTCAATCTCCAGTACCAAAAAAAAAAAAAAAAAGACTTTATCAAGGATATAATGTGCCAAATCATATTCTGGCTTACATTCCTTCTTGTTGCCTAATAGCATTTCTTTTCTTTCTCTTTTTTCTTTTTCTTTTTTGCACTACTATAAACTGATCTGAAGGATCTACTGAATTCCAAGTGTTATAGAATATCTTATTGGACATGCCAAACACATTAAAAACCTGGCGATTTTTTTTTAATGATGCTGAGGATCAAATGTGCTAGGCTTCCCACATGCTAGGCACACACAGAGCTGTACCCCCAGCCCAGGCCTGGCAAATTTCTGAAAATCCCAAAATAATCTTCAGAATTATATAAAGGAGAAGAGAGATTTTTGTTTGTTTGTTTGGCTGCTGAAGACTGAACCCAGCCTCTTGCATGCTAAGCATATGCTCTACCAATGAGTTATACCCCCAGCCCTGAGATGACGTATTTGGAAAGAGAAAATAAAATTTGTGAGAAGACTAAAACTTTTAAAAAGCACGGTGTGGAGGAAAGAATACAGATTTTGACGTCTGTCCTCAGTTAAAATCACTGCCTCTCTCACTAGCTGTGTGACTTTATATTGTCTTTGTTTTCTTGCAGCATCTGGGAATAATACCTGACTCCCATAGTTACTATAAGGTTCAAGTGATACAATATGCATCAGAACAGAGCTTAGCATATAGTAGGCACCTAGTAACTTTAATTTCCCTTCTCTCTTGCTCCCCAAAATAAATCTCAAACTTACCATCTCACTGTCTCTCGGCTGCCCACTCACACCCCCGTCAGCCCCTCTCATTCCCTAACTGTGAAATGCTGAGACTTTGCCCTTGCCCACCTCAGCTTGCAGGAATTGTGATTGGCAACCAAGAAGGAACTTATTTCAGGAAACAAGAAAATTGAGAAGGAAACTTGAGATTAAATCTGTACATGGTGATGTTAGTACGATATAAAAGTACACAGGTACAATCAGACTGGATTCCATATCCTCATATGCTATCACATTCAGGGCAGGGGCACTCACTCTTCTTCACTACTCACACAGTCGTTATTGCTGGTTGACCTGGGAATTGAAACCACTTTGCGTACATTCTAGGAGTACACGTGCTGTACTTCTAGAGTGAAAAGTAATGGCTAGACTCTAGTACTGTCACACTGAGTATCATGTAGGTCTGAGTTCAGTCCCACATTATAGTATGTTATCAGTCCTGTGCCTCTGCCATCCATACTGTATTGCTCTCATTCATGTGGTCCAAGAAGAAAAGTCAACATTTAATCCAGCAGAGGAGTACAAAGCACCGAGGAGGACATGTTCCTTCCTAACAGAGTATCATCCACATGTTCCACACATGAGTTCCACTCACATCACTTTACCATCCCTAGCTGCAGGACAGGCTGGGAAAGTAAGCCTTAGAAGTAGAGCCATATGCCCACCCAAAATTCTGCATGGAAAAAAAAAATTGCTACAAGAGCAATTAGTCTGTTTCCTTTTGTAAGATTTTGTGAAAAAAATGCCACTAAATACATAGACACTAAAAAAAGTTTGCTGCTTCTTTTCTTCTGTTTTTCCCATTCCCCTTATCCTGTTACCAAAAATGGGAAATTATTTCCAATAGCTGTTGACTAGCAATACATTTACAACAGATCAATAAGAACAATATAGAGATAAATTGTTTTCTGAACAATCACAAAGTTCATGCATTTATTAAAATGTGGAACATTGTAATAAATGCATGAAAGCTGCTGCAGAAATGAGAAGTTTGGAAAAGAGAACAAACCTACTATAAGACCTTGAATGTGGTTTTTTGTTTTGTTTTGGGTTTTTTTTGGTCATTTGTGTTGGTGGCACTCCACCACTGAGCTACATCCCCAGCCCTTTTTATTTTTCATTTTGAGACAGTGTCTTTCACTCAGTTACCCAGGCTAAGCTTGGGCAACTTCCCTAGTAACTGGTATTACAGATGAGCACTACTGCACCTGATTTGGTTATCTTTAGATCAGAATAAATACATAACATGTCTTCTACCCTCTGCTCCCAAAATATGTAATTTCTTTTTTGGGGGTGGATGTACCAGAAATTGAACTCAGGGGTATGCAACCACGAAGCCACATCCCCAGCCCTCTTTTGTATTTTATTTAGAGACAGGGTCTCACTGAGTTGCTTAGCACCTCACTTTTGCTGAGGCTGGCTTTGAACTCAAGATCCTTGGGCTTCAGCCTCCTGAGCTGCTGGGATTACAGGAATGCACCACCGCGCCCTGCGCATGGGATCATTTCTTTTTTCTTTTTCTTTTTTTAATGTTATTGTATTTTTATACCTTTATTTTTTTTGTTGTTTATTTTTATGTGGTGCTGAGGATCAAACCCAGTGCCTCATGCATGCTAGGCAAGCGCTCTACCACTGAGCTACAGCCCCGGGATCATTTCTTAAATGGAGATCCTCTTTTCCTCTTGAACTTTTCAGATGGTATTTGTTCTATCTCTGCAATTATACTCATTGTAACAAGATTTCTACTTAATAGATCAGGTATTTCTTTGTTCAATAATGTTACCTACGTACAAAATGGTTTTTGTCCTCTCAAGAAGTCTTTTGAGATCTGAACAGTTTCGAGACTATGTAATTTGTAGTCAGTTGACCTGGCTTCACTGCCAGCTTCCTCACCAGCTCGTTTTATAATCACAGGCAAGTCACTTAATCCCTGAGCTTTAGGTCTCTGCAAAATGGAGATAGTAATGCCTGCCCTGCCCACCTTAGAGGATTATCAGCATGCACTCAGTAAAAGTGAAAAATACATAGAAAGTGGTATTTTTAAAATTGCCATCATTTCAGGCTTTGAGCAAACTCCAGCATCCCGGGTGGTATTTATTTTATTTTTACAAACTAGTATTTATGATCAAAGTCATTTTGATGTCAAGATGCAGGGTGTATTTCATTTTGTTTTGTTGTGATTCTGGGAATCAAACTTGGAACCTTTGTTAGGCAATGCTCCACCTCTGACACCCCAGGCCCAACAGGGTGGTATTTAAATTTCCAAATAATTTTTCTGAACACCTTGAAAAATGAGCTTACAATGAATTTCTATTTTTCACTCCTGAATTACCGCACAACCTCATTTTTCTATTCCTATTCCTGTTTCTGGATTTCTCCTTCCCAATAATTGCTAAAATGAGAAGTGGTTTAAGTAATTTAAGCCTCTGGTAGTTTCACTGAAAATACAATACTGAGAAAACAGGTAGAAGCTTTTATTATATTTTAGCAATGGGAAATAAAATTAACATTGTGGAAGTCCTCACCTAGCAGAATTGTTTAAAACATCTCGCTTAATCTTTTTTAGTCCTCACAACAGCTACAGAGTAGGATTATTAAAAGAGGAAATGAGACTCATTGGTTTAGTGCCTTGTCCCAAATCACACAGCTGAGGGTATAGAGCTAGGATTCAAACCCAACTTTGAGCACAAAGATTATTTAGAGGGACAGTTCACAATAATACAAGGATCAGTTCATCAGAAAAATGTAAACATTATAAATACAAAAGCAGGGGACAACCGAGCACCAAAACACATCAAGCCAAACCAACAAAACTGAAAGGACAAACAGCAATAATGAAACTACAAAATTTCACTTCAAAGAATGGATAGAACAGCTGGGTAGAATAAGGACATAGTAAGCTTGAAGAACTGCTAAGGACTACCAGATGTGTAAGGAACACTTTAGCCAACAGCGAGATACACAACTTCTCAAGTGCTCATGGAACAGACTATATTCTAAGCTGTAAAATAAACCTTAATAAATGTAAGAGGATAGGAAGAATACAAAGCATGTTCTCCAATAAAAATGGATTGAAATTAGAAATCAACACCAGAATTTGAGAAAACAAATATGTTGAAATTAATCAACACACTCCTAAATATTCAAAGGGTCAAAAAAAAAAAATCAAAAAGGAAATTAGAAGCCAGACACAGTGACTCACGCCTGTAATCCCAGCACTTTAGGAGGCTGAGACAGGAGAATTGCGAGTTCAAAGCCAGCCTCAGCAATGGCAAGTTGCTAAGCAACTCAGTGAGACCCTGTCTCTACATAAAACACCACATAGGGCTGAGAATGTGGCTCAGTGGTTGAGTATCCCTGATTTCAATCTCTGGTACCACAAAAAGAAAAAAGAAAAGAAAGAAATTAGAAAATGCTTTGATATGAATGAAAATGAAGTATGAGCTGGGCACAGTGGTACACATCTGTAATCCCAGTGGCTCAGAAGGCTGAGTGAGGCAAGAGAATCACAAATTCAAAGCCAGCCTCAGCAACTTAGTCCCTAAGTAATGTAGCTGTCTCTAAATAAAAATATTTAAAAGGGCTGGGAATGTGGCTCTGTTTTTGAGTCCATTGCCCCTGGACTCAATCCTTGGTACAGAAAAGAAAAAAAAGAAAAGAAAAGGAAGAAAGAAAGGAAGGAAGGAGCTGGGCGCGGTGGCTCAAGCCTGTAATCCCAGCACTTAGGGAGGCTGAGACAGGAGAATCGCGAGTTCAAAGCCAGCCTCAGCAATGGTGAGGCGCTAAGCAACTCAGTGAGACCCTGTCTCTACATAAAACACAAAATAGGGCTGGGGATGTGGCTCAGTGGTCGAGTGCCCCTGAGTTCAATCCCCAGTACCAAAAAAAAAAAAAAGAAAGGAAGGAAGGAAGGAAGGAAGGAAGGTAGGAAGGAAGGAAGGAAGGAAGAAAGAAAGAAAGAAAATGAAGTACAGAATACCAAAATTAAGGGATGTAGGTAAAGGAATATTTGTAGGGAAAATTATAGCTGAAAATGCCTATATTAAAAAAGAAGATCCATGCAAGTATGATTTTATCAAAACTAACCCAACTATTATGTATAACTATAATGCTTTAATAAAAAAATAAATGGGAAGGAGAAGGACTGGGAATATAGCTCAGTGGTACAGTGCTTGCCTGGCATGTGCAAGGCCCTGGGTTCATCGCACAGCACCACCCAAAAATAAATAAATAAAAAGAAAGAAGCCGGGCGCAGTGGCTCAAACCTATAATCCCAGCACTTAGGGAGGCTGAGACAGGAGAATCGCGAGTTCAAAGCCAGCCTCAGCAATGGCGAGGTGCTAAGCAACTCAGTGAGACCCTGTCTCTACATAAAACACAAAATAGGGCTGGGGATGTGGCTCAGTGGTCAAGTGTCCCCTGGGTTCAATCTCCAGTACCAAAAAAAAAAAAAAAAGAAAAAAAGAAAGAAAGGAAGGAAGACCAACCTTCAATCAGTAATTTAACCTTCTACCTTAAGATGCTGGAAAAGGGGCCAGATGCGGTACGGTAGTTCAGCATCAACTCAGGAGGCTGAGGATGGAAGACCCCAAGTTTGATAGATAAATAAATTAGATTAGGTAGGTAGGTTGATAGATAAAGGCTGGGGATGTAGCTCAGTGGTAAAGTGCCCCTGGGATCAATTCCCAGTACCATTAAAAAAAAAATGTTGGAAAAGAAAGGGCAAACTAAAGCAAGCAGTGGGTAGGAAACAAGGATTAAACAGGAAATTAATGCAATAGAGAACAGCAAAACAGTGGAACAAATGAGCGAAGCAGAATCTGGTCCTCTGGAAGATCAACACCATTGACAAATCTTTAGCTAGATGGATCACTTAAGAGGGAGAACACTTGTATTGCTAGAATTAGAAGTGAAATAGGGGACATTATTGCTGACCTGACAGAAACAAAAAGGATTGTAAAGGAATACTGTGAACTATATGCCAATAAATTAGACAATTTTAGATAAAATGAACAAATTCTTATAAAGACAAAACAAACAAAACTGACTTAAGAAGAAAACAATCTGAATATATGCAAAACAAAAAGCTTGAATTGGAATTTAAAAAAAAATCCTACCCGCTGTGGGACAGAATTGGGGAGCCCAGTTGGCATCACTGGTGAATTCTACCAAACATTTAGAGAGGAGACCATAAATAATTCCCAAAAAAGTAGAATAAGAGGCAACACTTCCCAATTCCCTTTTGTCCCTACCCTCTACTTAGCCCTACTTAACCTGTTTTCTGTCTTTAAGGATTTGTTAACTCTAGATATTTCTATGAGTGGAATCATGGGCTAGGGGTATAGCTCAGCGGTAGAGCATATGCCTAGCATTGGCAAGGTCCCAAGTTTGATTTCCAGGACTGCTCAATAAATGAACTAATGAAATCACACATTATATGGCTTTTTGCATCTGAATTCTTTCATTTAGCAAAATGTTTATAAGTTCAATCTCTCTCCTCTCTTCTTTCTTTCTTTTTTTTTTTTGTATAAGGGATTGAACTCAACCACTGAGCACTCAACCACTGAGCCACATCCCCAGCCCTATTTTGTATTTTCCTTTGACACAGGGTCTCACTGAGTTAATTAGTACCTCGTTATTGCCGAGGCTGACTTTGAACTTGTGATCCTCTTGCCTCAGTCTCCTAAGCCGCTGGGATTACAGGCGGTCGCCACCACACCCAGCTCAGTCTCTTCAAATACAAAGAACAATATACTGACTTCAACAATAAAAATGAATTGTTAAATTTTCTTTTCAAAAAGCAAGTTAGAGGATTTTACTTTATATGATGTGCAACATGCCAAACTATACAGTTCAGGATTCCTTTGGGTGGGCTCTCAGGAGCCAGGGTAGTTGATTGAGCAGCAAAGTAATACAACAGGAACTCTATTTTAGGAAAAAAACACCTGGTTTTGTTTTTTTGAGGCAGGAGTCTCTCTGGTCTCAAATTCTTGGGATCAAGTAATCCTCTAACCTCAGTCTCCTGAAGCTGGGACTATAGGTACACCATCTGGAATCATGAGCTTGATTGGCAGGAGCTGGACTGGAGGCACAAGGGGTCTTACAATAGTATGAGCCCCTTGAAGCCTTAAATTAGAGTGGTCATGGTAGAAATGGAAACTTGTAGAAACCTGTGGATGACCTTTTTGTCTTCATTAATGTGCACTGCACCTATAATCCTATTTCTGTTGCAGCTGGAGTTAGGGGGCCAGAAGATATTCAGCAGTGACCTTGTAGATACAGACCTATCTAGAGGTTCCCCCAGAAAGACATCAGACCAGGAAATATTGGGTAGCCTAAAATGGGTTTTTTCTTTGTTTGTTGTTACAGGCATTTACAAAGTTTGCTTTCTTTGATGTTAGATAAGCAGCGGCTGCCTATTTATTGACCAATTGCTAAAATGATCATCATTTGTGAATTATAGCATTTTCTGTTTATATTGGAATCATTTTTACACAGCCATGATGTGTTACTTCTATTCATCTTATGGAATAATAAACTGAAGTTTGGAGAGATTAGTAAACTTGTTCTTAAGGGTAAGGGGATTGGACTTCAATTTACTCTAAAGACTGTGGGCTTTTTTTATTATTACATTTTTATTATACGTAATAGGGGATTCGTTGTGACATTCTCGTACATACACACAACATAACAATTTTGTTCTCCAGTACAAAGCCAGTGTGCTCTTAATAAAGAAAAAGTTTGAGAAACATGGCATTTTGTTCCCTAATCATGCCTCTAATCCATTTAAGCTTATAGTCGTCATTCAGAATGGCCAGTGTAAACTTCCTAGCTTTCTGGAAGTTTGAACATATTTAATCAGTCCTTTGGAAACTCACCAAAAACCTCCTGTATCTCCTCTAAGAATGTTAAGCTTGTTGAATCATAGCCTGAGAAGGGTAAAACCACAGAGCAAGTTCATGCTTCCGAGATTGGGTGTGAGAGCCTCCAACAAAGACTTGGACTTTTATTGTGATCAGTATCAGAAAAGAGGTGGGAGCTTAACAGGAAACCAGAGACTAGAGGGCCAGGAGTGGGGACGGAAGACATTTAGCTGGGAGTCACTCTGTTCTCTTGAGAACGCATATCCAGAGCCTTTCAGGACAGAAAAGAAAAGATGACCTCTGCAGCTCAGAGGAGGACAAAGCTAGACACCAAAGGAGATGAATGAGCCTTGTCTGCACACAGATCATCTAGGTTCATGTTTCTCTTTTTGTTCATTTCTCTCTTGTTACCCCTGAGTCTTTGGTAAAAGCTTATTTAAATGTTTCAACCTGACTTAACTATACCACAGGAAAGTAGGGTAAGAGCTCTGTCCATCTTGGACCAAAGGCTAAAAGGGATGAGTGGGTCCTTTTGAGGCCAGCTTGATATTGGCAGCATTAATTGTGAGCAGTTTCTACAGGGAAGGTAAAATTCAGGACAACAAAGCTGGTTTAGGCAGCCCAGTCACCTCTCATCGTTGACTGCCCCTCTCCCCTTCCCTCCATTCCTGACAGTGGAGATTTGTATTAAGGGATTTGTATGAAGAGAGCCAGGCATTCCTTATCCATTTACCTTAAAACAATGTTTTTCAAACTGCAAGTTGGACCCATTAGTGGTTCATGAAATCTATTTAGTGAATGAAAATCAGTACTTAAAAAAAAATGTTTCTTTTGTTTTTGTAGTATTAGGGATTGAGCCCAGGGCACGCTACCACTGAGTTACATCCCTAACCTGTTTTATCTTATTTTGAGACAGAGTCTCAGCAAGTTGTTAGGCTGGCCTCACACTTGCAACCCTCCTGCCCCAGCCTCTAGTGTAGCTGGGATTACAGACCCATGGCACCACACCCAGCTGGGACTCAACTTCTTTAACCTCTTCACTTCTTTCAGACTAAGGCATTTTCCTGTCACATGTGTGGCGCAATTCACACAAGCATGCTGTTAGACAGGGACACTGATTGTTCACCTGAAAGATGCCAACTGTAATCCTTCAGACAGTGAACAGGCCCTCATCAGCTCTTAATTTCTTGGTTCTGATAGTCTATTATAAACTAATATGGAACTGAGGTTGTAGCTCAGTGATAGAGCGCTTGCCTAGCATGTGTGAGGCACTGGGTTTGATCCTAAGCACCACATAAAAATAAATAAATAAAATAAAGGTTAAAAAATGTTGGTGTAAAGACTAGACAACCAGGAGGAGATGAATTAAGCCGCTCCGCAAGGCTTTATTGGAATACATGCTCTCCGGCCCAATCCTCCCGTCCATCAGAGTGTGTCCAGGAGGAATGGCAGGGGGGGGGGGGCCTCCGTGTAGGGAGAATTCGAAAGGTCCCGGTCAGGAAGGGGAGGGCTTGTGGGCAGGAAGAGAAGGCCAGAGTCCTTCCTGGATAGGTCAGGAAAACCCGCTGATTGACAGGAGGCGTGTCTACTGGTGCCCTCAGCGTCTGGCTAGCAGCTCCACTCTGCAGTCGCTGACCGGTCCCCCTAATTGGATATTTTGGACCCTGATGCGACCGAACAGTTGGCAAACTTGTTTAAAAAATAATAAAGTGTCATTAGGACTTGTCTATCTCAGAAAGATCTGCCCTTGCTCCATTGAGTTCAAACAATTAAGTATTTAAAGTACTAGATTTCAACATTAACCACACTGAACTACATGTGACTAAACTGTTCCATATATTTATGCCATAATTCATGTTAATTCATTTATATTCTAGACATTTTTCACTAGTTTATAAGTTTGGTTTATAAGCCAAGTACTCATATCTTCGTTTCCTCCTAGGTTATCACAGAAGGACAATAGCACCTCAGTTATAGCTCAGGACTTGGGGGGGGGGGGAAGTAGAGTGTTTTGGTTTCTTTTTTTTTTACCAAAATATGAACGTAAAAATCCCTAACTGATATCTCTTTAGTGATATCAATCAGTAATCAATAAATTCTGGATTATTTAAAGGAAAACTAAGGAAATCTCAACAAAAATAAAAGCAGATATTACAGAGTATAAATGGTTGACAGCATGACATTTATTCCATCCCAGATACTTAAATGAGTGTCTATGCCCTGACCAGTAATTGGTTCCAGAGTTGGCATGTGACCAGTTGTGCCAGTTCTTAGAAATACTTTCTTTCTTTTTTCTTCTTTTTTATTTTTGGTACTGGGGATTGAACTCAGGGGTACTTAACCACTGAGCCACATCCCCAGCCCTATTTTGTGTTTTGTGTAGAAACAGGGTCTCACTGAGTTGCTTAGCACCTCACTGTTGCTGAGGCCAGCTTTGAACTTGTGATTCTCCTATCTCAGCCTCCCAAAGTGAGAAATATTTTCTCACTCCTAGGAGTAGTCTTCTTTCTCTGGGTGTTGGTATGTCTGAGTTACAATGCCAGGGATTTCTGAGATTATTTTGCTGCTGCCATGAAGCTGTTACTGAGGATGACAGAGTAGAGGGAGGGTAAAACCTTGAGTCTCTCTTGACACTGTTACACAACTCCATGAATCAACACTGCCCTACCTGTGAACTTCCTTGTTCTGTGACATAAAAAATTTCCTTATTGTTTGAGTATTATTCAGTGTGAACAGGTGTTATTAATTGTTTACAACCAAATCATTCTTACTATTGCACATCAATGCTACTTGCTAACACTGATTTTCCCCAGATGCTGGTAAGATGCTTTCTCCAAGCTGGATGCAGTGGCACACACTTTTAATCCCAGCAGCTCAGTAGGCTGAGGCAGGAGGATCGCAAGTTCAAAGCGAGCCTCAGCAACTTAGTGAGGCCCTAAGCAACTTAGCAAGACTTTGTTTCGAAATACAATATAAAAAAAGCTGTGGACGTGGCTCAGTGTAAGTGTCCCTGGGTTCAATTCTGGTATTGGGGGGAAAAGAAAAGCTTTCTTCAACTTATCCTGTGCTTCCCATTAATCTAAATAATCATTAACCCAATAATGTGGTAAGACGATCCTCTGAAGAATATAGTTGGCTCTCAATTTATATTCTGATGTTGTGTTTCTTTGGTTTGGTTTTTGGTGGTGTTGGGAATCAAATTCAGAGCCTTGCATTCCACATTTATAACAACTCTACCAGGTACCCAGTCTTCAACGTGTCAATCTTATCAAGATTAGTTTAACTCAAAAGTTGCTAATCTTTTCTTTTCAACCAAGTTCTCTGTTGGAGACTCAGCCAGGTTTGGTAATTTGGTTCTTTCCTTAAAGATGTAAAAGCTCCAGGTAGGCTGATGGTGTAGCTCAGGGGTAGACTGTTTGCCTAACATATGTGAGGCATCAGGTGACATCCCCAGCCCTGAAAAAAAGCAAAAAATCTGCATCAATGCCCTGCTTGCAGCTTGTGTCTTCTGTTACTTGGCTCTGCTTAAGTTCTTAAATATATATATATTTTTTGGTTGTAGGTGGACACAATACCTTTATTCTTTATTTTTATGTGGTGCTGAGGATCATACCCAGTTCTCACGTGTGCTAGGTGAGCACTCTGCCACTGAGCCACAACCCCAGCCCCTCTGCTTACGTTCTGAATTCTCTTGTCTAGACTGCTTACATAGATTTCTGACCGCACATTGCCTTCTTCTGGTCGGTGCTACTGACCCAAGTCTCAGGGACTACTTACAAACTTCCCTGCCAGAGCTCCCCTGTTGTTTCCCCCTCACCTACTCACCACAATTCCTGACCCATTCCTTCTTTTTCAGTATCTTCTTGATTATTTAAAGCATGGTAGAATGTATTTATAGGAGGAAAATAAATAGCCCAAAGAATGCTGGAGAAGAATTTTAGCAGGCACAACCACAAGAGTGCTGCACAATTTCTGTGCCCATTTTCTTCCTTGAGGAAAGGAGAATTTATAAGCTGTTAACTTTGTATGCTCCACATGAACATCTATAGAAGTTTCAGATGCATATTGAATTTAGTTTTAACCAAAGATTTCAAAGAGAGAAGAGAAATTAATTGGAAAGGTTTATTTCAATAGCAACTTTTATTAATTAAAGTATCCCTGGCAATCATTTAACTTGCGAAGTTAATAACTTCTTTAATATAGCCATTTGTCATTTATAGACACCAACCCATTAACCCAAATAAGCAACTCTGGTTTCCTTTCAGTTCCACTTAGTCAGGTTTAAGTATATGCAGTTTTTTTTTCTGGCTTGTGTTTTGTATAAAAACCTTTTGCAATCAGATATGAAAAGAAGTCAAAACATATTTTAAAAGTTTTTATTCTTATGTGTTAACTTTATGGAATTTAATTTCCTACCCATGAAAATACTTTTCTTCTTAATTAACTATCAAGTAGTTTCTCTTATTCTTCTTATAATACACTCCTGAATTACTTTCCTACTTGCTATAAAATTCTGTAAGACTATTCACTATGTGTTAGGAAAACATTATCCTGTACCCAGATTTCCAAGGGTTTAAAAAAAAAAAAAGAAAGCAATTTATCCATAATATTAAAAAAAAATAAGAAACCTTAGTTGAAAAAAATGAAAAACCAATGCTTTATCAAGAATGCTATCAAGAAAGTGAAAAGACAGCTAGGTGTGGTGGTATACACCAGTAATCACAGAGACTGAGGAGGCTGAGGCAGGATCACAAGTTCTAAATTTCCAGCCTCGGCCATTTAGTGAGACTTTGTCTCAAAATTAAAAAATATAAAGGGCTAAGGATATAACTCAGTGGTAGAGTTCCCTTGGTTCAATCTCCAATACCAAAAGGGAAAAAAAGTAATAATTATCCTGTCTCTTTAGAAACTTTCTTTTTCTTTTTGATACTAGGGATTGACCAGGGTTTTTTATTTTTACCACCAAGACACATACCTATCTCTTTTTATTTTTTAGTTTTTTAAATTTTGAGATAGAGTCTCACAAAATTTCCCAGGCTGACCTTGAAGTAGATATCCTCCTGCCTCAGCTTCCCAAGTTGCTGAAGTTAGAGTTGCTGGAATTACATGGTGTGCCAGCATGCCTAACTTCTTTAGAAAAATTTTAAACATTTTAATTGACATCTAAAAATTCTAAATATTTATAAGGTACTATGTGATTTTTTTTTTTTTTTTTTTTTTGGTACTGGGGATTGAACTCAGGGGTACTTGACCACTGAGCCACATCCCCAGCCCTATTTTGTGTTTTATGTAGAGACAGGGTCTCACTGAGTTGCTTAGCGCCTCGCTGTTGCTGAGGCTGGCTTTGAACTTGTGATTCTCCTGTCTCAGCCTCCCTAAGTGCTGGGATTACAGACTTGCACCACCGCGCCCGGCTCTATGTGATTTTTTTTTGAGATATGTACATTGTGGATCTTAAAAAATCATCAATTTTATTTATTCTTTGTAACTAAACTCCTCTAATGCTGGGTGTGGTAGTGCATGACTACAATCTCAGTGGCTAGGGAGGCTGAGGCAAGAGGCTCACAACTTCTTGATCAGCCTCAGCATCTTAGTGAGACCTTGTCTCAAAATGTAAAAAAAAGAAAAAAAAAATTAAAAGGGCAGAGGATGTAGCTCAGTGGTAAAGCACTCCGGTTTCAATCCCCAGCACTGAGAAAAAACTTTTTTTTTTAACCCTTTAATTAGAAAACACATCAATAACCAGGCAAAGTGGTGGGAACTTGCTGTCCCAGCACTCAGGAAGCAGAGAAGGGAGGATCCCTTGAGTCCAGGAGATGAGACACCCTTGGCACCATAGAAGACCCCATGTCAAAACAAAACAAAACAAAACAACAACAAAACAGATCAAGTAAGTAGAGAGTACATTTCCAATAGAGAGTACATGTCTAATATTAAATTTACTTCAACTGGATTAGAAAAAGATTATTTTGTATTACAAATAAACAGTGACCTTACGTAACTCAAAGAACTGTAATTAACTACTATTCAGTTCCTGCAAGACATGGTACTCACAAAGGGTCCTTTGAGCCCAACACAGATATAAAAGTGTATAGCCATCATATATTTAATAAAGAATGTTTATCAAGGTTTTTGTTTTTTGTTTTTTTTTTGTGTGTGTGTGTGTGTGTGGTTTTGGTATGGGGGATTGAACTCAGGGGCGCTCGACCACGAAGCCACATCCCCAGCCCTATTTTGTGTTTTTTTTATCTATAGACAGGGTCTCACTGAGTTGCTTCTTAGCGCCTCTTCGCCGTTGCTGAAGCTGGCTTTGAACTCGCGGTTCTCCTGTCTCAGCCTCCCTAAATGCTGGGATTACAGGTGCGCGCCACTGCATCTGGCTGTTTATTGAGTTTCATAAGAGATCTTGAAGACTTTTTCCATATTTTTTATTGGTGTGTGGTAGTTGTGCATAACAGTGGGATGGAAGACTTAATAGGCATTTTGCAATTACTCATTATACCACTCTGAACCCTTCAACCCTCAGGGAGTATATCACAGGATTTACCAAGAGTAAGATGGTCAACATTTGAAACAATGTGTTTTAGAAAACTCCTTATTTCTCAATAGGGGTTTATTTATTTTATTTTTTTTAAATATTTTTTTTTAGCTGTCAATGGACCTTTATTTTTTTATTTATATGTGGTGCTAAGAATTGAACCCAGTGCCTCACACGTGCTAGGCAAGTGCTCTACCACTGAGCCACCACTCCAGCCCTCAATAGGGGTTTATATTATAAGATATGTGAAATAATTTTTAAAAGATACACTGAAGACAAATGAAATAAATTGTATTAGAGATAAGTTGGGTGCAGTAGTGCAGGCCTGAAATCCTAGCAACTCAGGAGGCTGAGGCAGGAGGACTGTTACTTCAAGACCAACCTCAGCAACTTAGTATGATCCTATCTCAAAATAAAAAATAAAAAGGGCTGGGAAAGTAGCTCAGTGGTAGAGTGGCCCTGGGTTCAATCCCCAGAACCAAAAAAAATTTTTAAAGAATAAAAATGTGTTAGAGATAATGCCCTGCATTTAACTTCAAATGATTAACTGCAAAATCAATTGCCTTGAACAAAACCAAAAACAAACAAAACAAGCCAAAACTTTTTTCATTTTTATTAACTAAAAGCTCAATGTGAATCATTGGCACAAAATCATCATGCAATATTTAGGCTGCATTTATAGAAAGATGTTGTTCAGGACTGAAGCAAGAAGACTCTGCATGCCTAAGTGTAATCCTGTGGGCTGGACCCAGTCCTCTAACTCTTCTAACAAATAGAGTATGGTAGAATCATATTCCTTATGAGATTATATTAAAAGAAACTTTGACTTCTGTGTTTTTTCTCTACCTCCCTATCTCTCTGTTTGATCTAAAATTAGAAAGTTGCCATGATACATGACAGCAGTCCTATGCAGAGACCCACGTTGGATAGTCATTGAGGCCCGCAATTTACTTATTTTTGTTTCTAAGGTCCTCATTTTAATAGTCAGTGAAAAAGTTAAATCTTCCAGCAACCATGAAAGTGAGTTTCAGGGGATATTCCTGCCTACTTGAGTCCTGAGATGACTGTAGCCCTGGTCTATGAATTCATGGTAACCTTCAGAGTGACCCTGAGCCATAGTTATTTAGTTAAGCTCCTCCTGAGTCCCCGACCTACAGAATTAAGAGGTAATAAATATATGTTGTTATAATGTAAGCTGTTAAATTTTGAGGTGATTGGTTACTCAGGAATAGATAATTAATAAAGGATAGTAGAGTACCACTAACATGGAAGGTAGACCACATCGGGAACATTTATCTTTGTCAGTTCTGGCTACTGTCTTCAAGCACATCCAGAGGTGGGCAGAGATGATTATGAAGGAGCTCATCACAGAGGGAACTGTTGATATTAGGGTGGGAAACAAGTATATTTAGGGGGGAACGTGATGACTACTTTCATATGTCATAAAATCCTATTGAAGGGCTACTAGAAACCAGGCATTTAAGAGCTGTAAGAGGGATTAAACCCTTTCAGAATTTTCCACAACAGAAAATGAGCCTCAGAGTGGATATGATTCTGACCTGATGTTACACAGTTAGTTACTGACTGACCTGGGAATATAACCTTGGATATTTGAATCTAAGGCAGTTGTGCTTTTTGTAGCTCTAGGGATATGTGAATAGAAGCTTTAGGAAAGCCAAGTTGAATGAATTGTGAGAAAGAACTTTCAGGCAATTAGAGCTCTTCAAAAATGAAATGAATGTTGGGAAGGGTGGGAGGGGGCAGGGGGGATAAAGGAAGCTGAATTTGATTAGTGCATGCTGTATGCATGTGGAAATGTTACACCAATGTTACACCAAACCCCACTAATATGGGCTGGGGCTGTAGCTCAGTGGTAGAGCACTTGCCTAGCATGTGTGAGGCACTGGGTTCGATCCTCAGCACCACATATAAATAACAAATAAATGAATAAAAAAAAATTAAAAAAAAACCCCAATAATATGTATAAAAAATTAATGCATACTAATCATAAATAAAACAAAACATCTATTAAAAATAAAAAAAGAAATGAATGGACTGCCACATAATGCAGTGGGCTCTCTGATAATGGAAATGATTTTTAAAATGAAATGGGCATAACCTGCTTAATTAGACATGAAGCTGAATCAGATTACTTCCAAGCTTCTCATAAATTTAACATATGATTCCATATTGATTTTAGGGTAAAAAAGAATGTGAAAAAGCTGGGTGTGGTGGCACATGCCTCTATTCTCACCTACTTGAGAAACTGAGGCAGGAGGATTATAAATTAGAGGCCAGCCTGGCAATTTAGAGAGACTCTGTCTCAAAATAAAATAAAAAGGGCTGGGGATGTTGCTCAATGGTCGAGCATTTGCCTAATGTGTGTGAGTCCCTGGATTCTATTCCCAGTCTCACACACACACACACACAAAAGTAAAACAGCCAATATTTTCAACAGTGTTCCGGAATCTTAAAAACAAAAGGAATTTTATAGAAACAATGCATTTCTATTAAAGAATACAAGAATAAAATGCAGGCCCAGGAACCATTGTCAAAATAAGAAGCCAAGTTTGATTTTTCAAGAAAACAAAAGGGAAGAGAAGAGCATATATACTTATATCTAGATTATTTGTAGAAATAGAAAGGGACACTAGAGTGAAATATACCCTAAGAAGCAGGGTGGAGAGCACATTCTTGTCCTATTTACATCATAATGAACAGGTTTAGAACAATGGGTAATTGCTGTGGAAATTCTATGTATAATTGTCTCTGAAGATAATTAAAAATCAGAAGATAGATAGACCAAGAGATAATTCCTACAATTAAAGTGCTGTACAGACAGCACCAGCATGGATCACCAGTACTTTAACACCTACGATATGCCAGCAAGGACTTAAGCAGCTCAACTGGAAGGAAGTTTGCAAATTACACTTAACAAACCCATTAGAAGAGTTTCAAAAGAACACTTGTGAATGTGTTTTTTTCATTTATTAGCTTATCAGAAATAAAAAAAAGTCACTCCTTGGTTTAAGTTGCTTTATACATAGAAATAATTATCTCTTGCTGTGAAACACAGTTGGCCCCACTATATCCACAAGTTCTGCATCCCCAGAATTAACCAAACAAGGATTGAAAATATCAGAAAAAAATTACATCTGTGCTGAACATGTACAGACTTTTTCCCTTGTCATTATTCCTGAACAATACAGTACAGCAACTATTTTCGTAGCACTGACATTGTACTAGATGTTAGTAATCTAGCCATACATAAACTAGATTTAAAGTATATAGGAGGGTATGAGTAGGTCGTATGCAAATACTACATCATTTTATATAAGGGATTTGAAGTCCACAAAGGAGGTCTTGGAACCCATCTTCTGTGGATATTGAGAGATAGCTCTACTTCAATAAATAATGAAATGTTATTTAGAAATAATTACAATATTTAGCTAGGCATGGTGGCACATACACACTTGGGAGGCTGAAGCAGGAAAATCATAAGTTTGAGGCCAGCCTCAGCAACCAGCAAGACCCTGTCTCAAAAAAAAAAAAAAAAAAAAAAAAGGGGTGGGTGGGGAGGGCTGTTAACAACAATGTTTGTAAACCATGGAGTTCTTATTCAGGGCAGGATGTGGCCTTCCCCATTTCAGTAATGGTAACTGAATTATTAGTGTTGCTTAGAACATAAACTTTAGAATTATCCTCAACTCCTCTCTTTCTTCATATCCTATACTTAAAGCCTGTCTTCAATATACATAGATTCAGAATCTAACCCCTTCTCACCACTTCCCCTGCTATTACCTGGTGAAAGCCACCATCCTCTCTTGCCTGGTTTCTTCTAACTGGGCATTTTACTCTGACTCTTGCCCTCCTTTCAATCTATTTTAAACCTAGCATTTGAAAAATTTGTAGAATACTCTGTCCTTTGCTCAAGACCCTCCGATGGCTTTTTCTGGAGGGCCCACAAGGCCATCCATGAATAGCCTGCTGCTTCTGCCGTCTCATCTGTGACAGTCTGTGCTTTTTCCACTCTGCTAGCATTGGCCTCCTTGGTGTTCCACAGGCACACCAGCCATGGTTCCGTCTCAGGCCCTTCGAGCTAGCTGCTTTATCTAGAGAGGCACAGCACTGTCCTGATCACGTTAGCTCTGCTCACACACCACCTTCTTGAGATGTTTCTTAACCATACTATTTAAAGTTGCAACTTCGATGACATACGCATTCCTTGCCTACTCTATTTTCCTTCAAATTTCTCCATACTTTCTAACATACTACACAATGTACCTATATTTTTGTATTATGAGTTCTGAGGGCTGTGGTCTAGCTCACTAATAGAGTACTTGCTGACTTATATGTGAGGCCCTGGGTTCAATCCCCAGCACCACACAGAGAAATACCTTGGGATGCTATGTAGCCTAAGAGATAGCATAATCATGAAAATCATGTTTGGATTTATTATTTTTTAGATGGGGTCTTGTTCTGTTGCCCAGGCTGATCTCAAACTCCTGGACTCAAGGGATTCTTCTACCTCTGCCTCCTGAGTGCTGGGACTATAGGTACAAGCCAGCATACCTGACTGACTTACATTATCAATAACTAAAAGAAATAACTTTTAGATTGACATTTGCCTTAGCAATTGTAGCACGTTATAAAAAGTCACTATAAATCGGATACAGTGGTACATGCTTATAATCCCAGAGACTTGGGAGGCTGAGTCAGGAGGATCACAAGTTTGAGGCCGGCTTCATCAATTTAGCAAGACACTGTCTCCAAATAAAAAATAATAAAGGTTGGGGGTATAGCTCAATGGTAAAGCATCCTTGGGTTCAATCCCTGGTACTGCAACAATAACAACAAAAGTAGCTATAATTAGCCTTTTTCAGGTGCAGGGTTTGAACTGGTGATGAATCAGACAACCCCAGGGCATAAGAGAAAGTACAAATTAGTCTGAGGTCATGTGTGCAGAGAAAATTGAAAATTTTCTTAAGTATAGCTTATACTAAGCCAAACTATGAAAATAGTTCAGTGTTTTATGAAGCTTTTTTGTTTTGTTTTGTTTTGGTTTGGGGGATTGAACCCAGGAACATTCTACCCCTGAGCTACATCCCCAGACCTTTTTATTTTATTTTGAGACAGGTCTCACTAAGTTTTCCAGGATGGTCTGGAATTTGTGATCCTCCTGCCTCAGGCTCCTGTGTAGCTGGGATTACAGGCGTGTACCTCCATGCCCAGCTTTATGAACCTTTTAAAAATTCCTTTACTTGACCTCAGCAGTGATTTAGGAATTTTTTTCGGGGGGTGGTACTGGAGATTGAACTCAGGGGCACTTGACCACTGAGCCACATCCCCAGCCCTATTCTGTGTTTTATGTAGAGACAGGGTCTCACTGAGTTGCTTAGCACCTCGCTGTTGCTGAGGCTGGCTTTGAACTCATGATTCTCCTGTCTCAGCCTCCCTAAGTGCTGGGATTACAGGCTTGCACCATCGCACCCAGCTGTGATTTAGGAATTTAATAAAACCCTAAACTATCCAAAATCCAAAACAGGGACATCAAAATATCACTGTTTTATTAACTAGGCTAAAAAAAAATTAAATATTAGCAGAGTGACTGGAGTTTGCCACAATGCTTTGATAAGTAATCTGACTCTATATTTTTGTGGTATTTTTGTTTTTCTTTTGTTATTACGAATTGAACCCAGGACCTCATGTTGTTAAGCACCTACTCTACCACTGAGTAACACCTTGGTCCTATTTTTTATGTATTTATTTTTTTGTACTGGAGATTGAACCCAGGGGTGCTTTACCACTGAGCTATGGTGGTAACTTCAATCTTTTTTTTTTTTTTTTTTTGGTTCCAGGGATTGAACTCAGGGGCACTCAACCACTGAGCCACATCTCCAGCCCTATTTGGTGTTTCATGTAGAGACAGGGTCTCACTGAGTTGCTTAGTGAGGCTGAGCTTTTGAACTCGCAATTCTCCTGTCTCAGCCTCCCAAAGTGCTAGGATTATAGGTGTGCGCCACCGCCTGGCTTCAATCCTTTTTGTTTTTTGTTTTTTTTTTTTGAGATAGGCTCCCACTAAGTTATGAGCATCTCACTAAGTTGCTGAGCCTGGCTTTGACTTTGTCATCCTCCTGCCTCAGGCTCTCTAGTTGCTGGGATTACAGGAGAATGCCTAGCTCCTCAGTCCTATTTTTGTGCTTTAAAAAGGGTAAATAAGACTTAAGATTTGTAGATTAGTGATAAC
Organism: Geosciurus inauris; assembly: GCA_004024805.1. Lineage (NCBI taxonomy): Eukaryota > Metazoa > Chordata > Mammalia > Rodentia > Sciuridae > Geosciurus > Geosciurus inauris. The sequence goes on from PVHX01016049.1 coordinate 43,450, forward strand.
ATCAGTTTTCTGATTTTTAATGTATTTAAAATGAATTACCTAATTAAATAATGTTATTATTCATATATTTGTTATTTATTTAAACAGCTTACTGCAGCCACTTAAGGAAAGTGAAACTTAGGGCAAAAGCTTTTTACATTATGCTTATTTGGAAGGAAATTGTTTTCTACATAGCAGCAATATTGTGTCATTTAGTTCCCTTTTGAACAGAATGTTCCATGAATGTAGGAATGATGAGGTTTTGTAAGCACTTTGAAATTTCTTTAAGATCTAAAATCATGGCTGATACTGACATAGAAGGATCTTGGCTGTGCATGGTGGCGCAGTCCTATAGTCCCATTGACTAGGGAGGCTGAGGCTAGGAGGATTCCAAGTTTGAGGCCAGTTACTTAGTGAGACATTGTTTCAAAATAAAAAATTTAAAAAGGGCTGGGAATGTAGCTCCAGTGTAGAGTGTCCCTGGGTTCAATCCCCAGTACTGGGGGGGGGGGGAGCATCTTTTAATAAGAAACAGTTAAATGGGGCTGGGGTTATGGCGCAGTGGTAGCATGCTCGCCTAGCACGCGGGAGGCACTGGGTTCGATCCTCAGCACCACATAAAAATAAAAATAAAGATATTCTGTCCACCTACAACTAAAAAATAAATATTAAAAAAAAGAAACAGTTAAATGACTTTAATAAAATACCCATTTAATGTTTTCTTTTTTAAAAAAATATTTTATTGTGAAGTGCATAATTTTTTTATGGAAAAAGTATGGCTTGAATAATCATGATAAATCTGTGTGCCCAGCACCTGGGTGAGGAAACAGCATTTCCAGTCCCAATGCTCTGTGTGTCCCTGGCCTCACACGTCCCTCTTTCTCTCAGTTCCTACTATTCTCTTGCAACATTCACTTTCCTTTCCCCAAAGTCCCAGCATCTATGAATATATCCCTAAAACTTTTTTATTTTTGTTTTGAAAACTGTAGTAGCAATCACAAACCTGGTTGAATAAGGAAAGGGCAATATTGTCATCATTTGTTGAAGGCTCTCAGGAGAAAATATACTGAGTAGGATCTCTGAGTCACAGTCTGGCGTTAGCTTCTCTGAGAGTTTACAAGAAATTTCCTCTGTCTGCGGTAACTCCTGGGGAACAGCTTATGAGAATCCACCCAGCTGACGGGGATGTAGTGTGGAGCAGCTGAGGTTTGCTCAGACAGAGAGAGCTGCTCTGTCAACCAAGAGGGGAACAGAAACTCACCAAAACATGGTCAAGACTAGCCAAGAAGCCGGGCGCGGTGGCTCAAGCCTGTAATCCCAGCACTTAGGGAGGCTGAGACAGGAGAATCGCAAGTTCAAAGCCAGCCTCAGCAATGGCGAGGCGCTAAGCAACTCAGTGAGACCCTGTCTCTACATAAAACACAAAATAGGGCTGGGGATGTGGCTCAGTGGTCGAGTCCTGAGTTCAATCCCCAGTACCAC